>BQNB010055070.1:6515-39269 GCA_026074375.1 Tanacetum coccineum
CCAATTATCCTTTAGAAACTAGAAATCTATCCAACTCACTCATCTTATTGTCGGTCTTGTGGGCCCAAGTGTAAGCATAACCATCAAAAGGAAGACCAATCAGACTTGCTAAGGAAATAAAACTACTAAAAGCATAACCATGTCTTTCTTGTTATATTCTAACTTTATTAAAATCCCCCATAATTACACAATCTCCATCCCATCAGTATATTAGACGAAGGATGTAATCCCATAACACCCTCTTTTATGTTAGATCTTGGGGAGCATAAACAGAAATAATATGGAGTTTAGAAGACAAAGGAACCTAAGTACTCATAACAGCCAATAAATTATCAGACGATGTAACGTTATCTTCAACAAACAAAGTAGGCTCACAAACACATAAAATACCCCTGAGTTGCCTAAAGAAGAACTAAGAGCATAATAAAAAGAAGAATTACCCCATAACGTCTTAATAGTAACCAACTCCATGCTCTCCATTTTAGTTTCCTGAAGAGATACAAAATTAACATGATGTTTCATACACAACTCCTTTACCTGCCCTTTTTTAGCCTTATGACCAAGTCCTTGAATGTTTAAAGATAAAATTTTCATTTGAGAATGATGCATTCTCCTTGTGAGCCGATAATGACTTCAATGTTCCGCATAATGTAACACCCTAAAACTAGTTTTTAAGTATTTTATTACGAAAAGGCCATTGGAATAGCTTGACTATGACTTTTTTAAGTTGAAGACGTTATGTGATTGGTTAGTCAAACCCGATAGTCAAACTATAAGTCATTGTATATGTAAATTGTAAGTAGAAAATATAATGTGTCGTATTTATGAAAGGAATGGACTTAAGGAACTAAAATTGACAAGTGGTAAGTAAGTTAAATAACTTAGTATGGCCAAATAGGTAGGAAAAGGACTTGAAGGACCATTCTTGCCAAATGATGAAACTTACAACACTAAATATCTAGAACTTCCACAAAGTTCTAGATTATTAGAGTGGGAGTGTGTATGTGTCGACACAGGAAGGAAGAAAAGAGAGGGAAAAAGGAGGGAAATTTCTAGTGATGATTTAAAGATGAATTAAGATCCCAAATCAAGATATAAGTTCATACTAATGATCCCTACAAGGTAAGTAATCCATTAATTGAGTTAATTGAAGAATTATGAATTAGGGTTCTTAAGTATAATTGGGAGGTTTAGGTAAAAAAGTGTTTATAAGTAAACTAATGAGATGATTGTAATTATGAGACAAGTATTATTGGATAAAACTAGTATTTTGGAGGGGTTTTCATCATATGATGATTAAGGATGAAAATTAAGTATGAATAATGGGTTATGTAAACCCTTGATGATGATATTATAATTATGTGATGGTAGGTAATTGTTATCATAATTGAGTAAGAAATCAAGGATTTATGATGATGATGTTTGGATAAGATGGAAGGAGGATGATGGCGAACTAATGGTAGACTTTAGCTTGGACCTAATGTAAGCAAAATGATTATAACATGTTGTTATATTGAGTTTTGACATACATGTGTTATGTGTATGATTGTGCTATAGTAAGGATGTTTGGATTAAGAAGAATAAGGAGCAAATATTGTATAGCTAGTCGAGAATAAGTTAAACTAGTATGGAAGTAGTTAAGGTATGTGGATATTATGTGAATTGTTATATCGATAGTTTAAGTTATGATGTTTATGTTATTATGTGAATGTTCATGGTTTGAGTAATTGTGATAAGCAATGGTATGATTTAGTCCTTTGGACTTTAAATGAATGAATGAAATACTTTATATAATGATATGAAATATTTGATGTTATTATTCGTTTTACTTACTGAGCTTAATGCTTATGGTTTAGTTGTTTAAATGTTTTGTAGGTTCCATGAGAAGAATGTAAGGCCTTAAAATAAGGCATAAGGCTTAAGAGCTTGGGAATAAGACGCGAATAGTAAAGCGTATGAAGTTAGTGTTTGTATGCCGAGACCTAATCAATGTTGAACCCCCAAAGTGTCCTAAAATGAATTGTAAATGTCATGTTCAAATATCTAAGTTCAGGTCTTTGTTGTGGAATGTTGGTCAAGAATGTTATTTAAGTGTTTTGTATGAATTGGGTCAAAACGGGTGTTTGGCAAACCCCGTGAGGTACATGTTATGAGACATTTAGTCCATAAATGTATTTGTAAACGAAGTAATATGTTATGTTAATGAATTCTGGAAGTCCTTGTAAACTATCGAGTCCGAGAAGTCAAATTTTAGGTAAAAAGAGCTAGTCGGGTGAAGTAGTGCAGGCCTAAGGGATTTAACAGGTGGCTAGAGGGCCTTGGACGGCGGCTAAAGGCCTCTAAAGGGCTTTAGCCAGCAGCCAAGATCCTCGGTCGGCGGCTAAAGTGCATCAGAAAGGTTTTTCGGTTTTGTTGATTTTGTTTTTGACGTAAAAACCAAACTATAAAGAGTTAGAAGGCGTGCCACGCCGTTTTGAAGCTAGTTGAGTCTAGTTTCATTTAAAGATATTTCCAAGTGTTGAATCGTAAATGATTTTGGTCAGTTTATAAAAGAATGATGGAAGGTCATTTTGGGACATGCGTTTGTGTAAAAGTTTTAATTTTTGGTCAAATTTTGAGTCGGGAAAGGGGCATTTCACTTCATATAGTAGTTTAGCTTTGTTAGTTGTTAAAGTAAATATTGTTTTTGATATGTTCCTCAAATCATGCGATTTTATCTTGTTATGTCATTTACTTACTAGGCATCATTGCTTATGTGTTTAGTTTACCATATATTGTAGGTTCAAGCTCAAAGGATAAAGGTAAAGATAAAGCATAGTTTTAAGTTGATGATTGTGGGTTGCTTGGTTTTGATTGGTGGTATTCATGGTTCAAGAATAAGGTTGTAGAAGAAATGTCATTTTTATGATATTAGTAAATATAAAGTGTGGGAGGTATACGTTAATATTAAAAAGGAGAAAAAGAAAGATATGATGTATCACATCTGGTAATTCTTATAAACCAACTGAGTTTTGATGTCTGAGGTGAGTTTTGAGTTAATGTGTTTAAATTTGCCAAAGTATTATAATCTTATGGGACTTTTTGGCAAAATTGAAGCTTTTACACATTAATTCGTAACTATAGAGAGTTTTTATTCTTAAATATGCACGAATTTTGGACTACAGTTTTGGTAGCAATAAGTAGCAATGTGGGTTTGTGGACTTAAACTATTTATCTGTTTATTCTTATGCTTACACCAAGTATAAATGTTTCTATGTCTTTATCCTACGCATGTAACCCGTTAGCCTTTTTCATTTTGACCCATATTATCTTCTATTTTGATCAGACCTAGATGATAGTAGTGGAGAAGTGCAAATTGTTCAAGCTTATAATAAGGTATTCGCCATGAATTAGCAATTGAGCGAACAGTTAAATATAACACGTAAATTAGTAAGAGTATGAGTGTTATTCATTTTCCCTTTTCGTGAGGTGCTTAGTTTGGTATATTGCTAAATTAGGTTAACTTATAATTCATATATTCATATTTTTTGCTTTGAGGATACCTTTTAAGATTAATAATGAAGTCTGCTTAAGGATAAGTGAGGGGATATTTGATAATATCAAATAAGTACATGTTTCATGTATTATTTATCTCATAACTATTGGTCTTTTGGTATGTTTTTTATAAGAAAATGATAATTAATTGTTTGCTATTTGTACCATAGGTAAATATAGAGAAAATGGCGAAAAGATACGAAATTATGCAAGAAATGATGCAAAATGGGTAAATCAAGATTGGATGATAAGTTTTGGAGAAAATAACGTGAATAATGCAAGTCCTATGGAGGATTTGTAAGGTGAAATACTTAAGGAAGCATTATCTTGTATTTTGCAGATGATTATAGAAAGCTCTTGAAAGAATCAATTGAAGAAATGAACCTGAAAAGTTGAAATCAAGTTTACGTGATGTCTCTAAAAGGTGTTGTAGTATTTTGGCTATAACTCCTTCATACGACCTTCATTTTAGTTGATTCAAGTTTCCATGGAAAGAGAAAATAGATATATACTACAACTTTCGTGTTTTGAGCTAACCCGAAAAATCAACTAAAATATTGAAAAATCGATAGTGTATACGGCGTATAGGGAAACTTTCTATATGGCGTAGAGAAGTATTAGTAGGAATGAAAATGTATTTTGAAGACCTATATGGCTTAGAGGATTTATCCCTCTACGTTGTATACAAGCCGAGCTTGGGTTTACTATAAGGATTTTGATTAATCAATTCTTGGGCATATTCTCTAAGCAGTGAATACTGCTCCCTATAACTGCTTGTCATTTTATTAGTTGCAATTCTCTTTGCCCTAAAAGTTTTCATCTTTAGGACCCCCACATCAAATTATTTCTGCATCTGATCTTGAACTGTCCTTACAGGAATATCAGGATTAGTAGCAAGTGATTTGATAATATGATCTGAAAGAAACCTAAGTACACTCTTTAATTTCTCTAGATTGTATGCAGTTGTGATTTTCAATTAATGTTCTTACTTCCCATCTACCTTCATTAGTGTATACAACAAGCATTTTCCAAGGGCATGAGTATTCGTCTACTTTCTTTTGTTTATTGACCTTTTTACCCTTCCCCTGGCATGTTTTGTCTTCGCCCAAAATATTCTTCTTGCCATTATTGTTGTTATCTCTAATGACTGGACCACCTTTTGTTTGCAAAAATTCATTTTTTTCCCATATCAGTTTCAATAGCAACATAAGGGAAAAATGCTGGAATTATGCCTTCACATCTAACTCTTACCCTTTCTTTATCATTTTTTACCATTATTAACTTTCTCCTAGTTTCAAGTGAATGCATCCTAACTCTTCATGTCACCCTTTCCTTAGAAGCAAATTGATGTCCTAAGTAGAAGTAATACTTACTAGGACCCTTGTTTTTATGCTTGCTTATTCTTCTTAATTCCCTAAGTTGAATTCTCCTTTCAGAATCAATTCCATCATCTAAGTGACGAGGTGTCATTTTATACACTTTTTTGGGGTCATTTAACCCCCTAAATCATGCAAATATACCCAAACTATGTGCTTAATCATTCGTTTTTGTGTTTTTAGCATTTGGATGGCATTTGGAGGAAATAAACATGAATTGGGCTCAATTAGAGAAGAAATGGACAAGACTACAACTCTACACCAACTATCATGAAGAAAAGCATACAGTGCATGAAGACGGCGTCGCCAACTACAAGCAACGGCGTCAAAGTCATTAAGCGACGACGTCATGGAATTCTAGACGGCGTCAGAACGTGGCCGACTTAAAGAAACCCAATAAGATTCTATGGGGCGACGATGTCAGGAATATAAAGTGACGCTGCCGCGCTTGTTTTCTTATATATACAAATCCGTTTTTAGGGTGTCAAAACCCTTTTGTAACAGCCTCAACTGCATGATTTAATCAAGTGAAGTTCATTTATCCTTTATCACTGATGTGTCGTTGTGTGTAGGTAATTTATTAGAGTATTCAAGATTTAAATTTATATTTTGATGACTTTACCTAAAACAACACTTTAACGGGTAATGTACCCGATCAGATGGAGTTTTGTGGTAAGTAGGGTGTCGATCACTAAGAGCGAGAACTAATATTTTATTTTATCAATATTTTGGTTAACTAAACTAAGTTAATTTAAACTACGTTAATTCTATTCTACGTTAAACCTATGCTAAACCTATGTTAATCCAAATTCTAATAGATAAAGGGGGATTTTCAGCCTGAGAGACTGGCACAGGTTTGTGGTAACTTAGATCAATTTAAGACACAATAATACACACAAGCAGACAGACAAAAGATAGAAGAGCGGTCTAGCCAAATATAAGAAAACTGTATTAACCATGATTAATCTAATTAAAATGTTGGTTTGTTTATTTAGTGCAATGAATGCTTATCTCGAGACGACATATCTTTCCAAGATTTAGGCGGGGCTTCTTCCTAAAACCTAGACACGTGGAATTATATCACAATTAAATGTATCCACATAAAGCATCCTATCTACTGATTATAATCTATCCTAGGGGTTAAAGCAATGGTGATCTTGTTAAACCCTAGCTCATAGAGACTTTACCCACTTATTGCTTAATGTCAATTTATATACCAGTAGTCCACTGGCTAAGTCTTTACCAATTGATTAAGAACGTACTCATTGATCCCAAAGGTCACCTTACGATCCAACTAGGCTCACTAATCTAAAGGCAAAGATAGGTCATTATTTGTGATCATATTGGTCTAGATATTTAAATCACTATATGGAGAGCCATTCTGGCATCTAGCTAACTTGGTCAGTCTCACTAGATCCAGTTAAATGATAGGTCGTATACAAAAGCACATAAACAAGTATAAATTGATAAACATAAACAAGCGATTAATGATAAATTAAGCATTCGAGATAACAAACCAAACATTCAAATCTTCATAATAATGGCTAGTATCTAAGGGTATTATCCCTTAAACGTAATAATCAATACAAGAGTAATAATCCAACCAAGGTAAACTAACCAAGCTAAATGAATGATACCAAAATTCGAATGATTACTAGAGTATGGGAGATTACAAAGTGTTTCCTATGGAATTAATAGCTTTGCTTGACCTCTTTTGCTCTTCTTGTCTTCTGAAAATCGACTTTTGTGGTTAAGGTTTCAAAATTATGATCAAGCACACTTAAAACCTATTTTTAGGTTTTCTATTTATATTGTCTGGAATTTGGTCAATACAGTGTATCGAGAGAGATGGATACGGCGTATCGAGGGTTTCTTAGATTAAGGACCACGTTCGATATCTTCCAGAATATTTTATTACTTTATATTGAATACGGTGTATAGATGCCTCCTGGATATGGCGTATTGGACTTTATATCTTCGTGGTTTCTTGTGAAGTGTAGACACAGATACGCCATATCTTCCTTGATGGATACGGCATATATGATGTCAGAACAATAATCTTTAAATGCGCCCCTTTTTGCTAATCTTCACCAAGTACTCCATAATTACTGCAATTCTCAAATACAAACGATTAAGTAACAATTCTTGCAATAATTATACAAAACAAGTTATTTACATGGAATAAATGATGCTATAAAAGTAACATTATTTGATGTCATCAAATATCCCCTCACTTGAATCCTACTTGTCCTCAAGTAGCCTTTAGAAGTTTATGAAAATGTATCCCTAAGGATTTTTTTTCCATTAAGCATTTATTTGATTAATTACAAGTACATAACCAAACACCTGATGAAATAGGAAGATGAAAACACTCAAATCACTCAACTAATCTATGTGGTAACATGTAACTAATTCGCTCAATTGCTCGATCATGATGAGTATTCTATCATAAGCTTGGCAAGGATACACATCTCCACCACTAGAGCTAAGGAGTAACAAGTTTATAAAGGTAAATAAGGTTTTATTTTAAAGGCTTAAAAGGGTTTGATCACTTTATCTAGTCTCTACCGATACCAATATTCTAGAAAAGGTGACAAAGACCATACATACACACCCATAACGATGGGATAAACACATATGACTGCATTCAAACCCTAACTCGAATAAGCTAAAGAGTAGGACTAGTAGAGTGATATAGGGTATGGATCTTCTAACTTTCACCAAAAGTAATAAACAAGGTGGCTGAATCACACATACATGGACATAAAAACGGAATAGACATGCATGATTCGATCACATCCTCATTCGAGTAAAACCTAAGGTTAATCATTAGGAAAGGGAAATACATTGTCGTTAAATAAAAATCTACAAAACAAATAGACTAAGTCCAAACAGAATAGGTACAAGTTGCTAGATACTTTTTCCCGACCGTTACCATGATAAAGACTCATAAATATTTACATAAACGTCTTGATCATAGATAAAAAACAACCTAAGTTGGCGTTCCCGTAACGATTAACTCCCAATCATCCCATACTTTGCATACTTTTACAAAGACATGTGGCAATATCTACCACGTTATACAAAACTTTACATCGTTGATTTATAACCATCCATCAACGAATAATCGATCCTTTAAATAATTTCATCGGTTTAAGCTTTAACGAACCGACTATCTTCAAACTTTTCTTCTCTTTTTTATTGTAATTTTCTAACTTTTTTCATTTTTTTTTATACTTTACTATGAATCTCGGTGTAATTTCACCATCTTCATGATCATAATAACTCCGGATAATTTCTTCCATGATTCGTTATTCTTCGGACGTACCAATAATTTTGATGGTAGTAAAAATACATGAGTTTTGACTACTTTTTACATTCCCATAGCAATGTGCAAATTTTCCAACCATACCAAAGATAGAAAATGACACAAGACATAGGAAATACATACTTTATACTTTAAGCAACTAGCAACTTATAAATAGACTTAATCTAACAGGGTAGGCTAAGGTATAAAGGTGTAACGAAACAAATAGTTGGTGTTATCCTAAATGATTGGCTCTATAGGTTTTTTTAGGGGTATCTTACTCTTAAAATGGGAGTAAACAAAGGGTTTCTACAGGGGTTAACTAACCAGTATAGTTAGTTAATAAAACAACATATAAAGGCTTTTTGGGTGTAATCCTAGAAATTTACCAATTTATACAAGTTACTCCATCTAAATCCATAGTACTCATTATTGTGGTCTCGAATAGATATACCAAGCCAAGTTCTAAAGTCTACAACATCACCGGCACACTCATACTTCTGTGGGATGTGGGTAAACATTTGGAAACAGATAAGACTGGATCCTCACAATATCTAATAAGGGTTATGTGTGCAGGTTATTGATGAGGTGTCATTTTATATACTTTTTCGGGGTCGTTTAACCCCCTAAATCGTGCATTTATGCCCAAAATAGGTACTTAATAGTTCCTTTTTAGGTATTCGGCATTTGGAAGGCATTTGGAGGAAATACACGTGTCTTGGGCTCATTTGGAGAAGAAACGGACAAGACTACGGACCTACACCAACATCTCTTAAGAATTTCTACTCAGAAGCTAGAGACGGCGTCACAGATTACACGTGACGCCGTCACAACCCATCTCAAAACGACGTCACAAGATCTCCAAACGGCGTCAAAATGTACGACCCAACCTATTATCTAGAATATTCTATTCATGACGGCGTCACGATTAAAACGCGACTCCGTCACAGCGATTTTCCTATATATACAAATATGTTTTTAGGGTTTAAAGTATGTAACTTTAGAGTAAAAGAAAGGGGCGAACCCTAGTTCGTTTAGCAGCTGTTAGGGACGATTCTAGGGCCTTAAAACCCTATTATACTTCATTCAATTCATGTTTTAATCAAGTAAGATCATCTTAATCATTCAATATGTCTATGTGTTATTTGATTCATTGTTCTTACTTTATCTTTAACATGCTTGGCTAAACCTTCTATTGTGTTTATTTATGATTGTATGAAACCTAGGATGTAGATCTTAGTGGTGTTGCTTCTTGTGATGAATATGCATGGTAGGTCTTAGAAAACCATCTTTTGTTTGTATCGCTGTTGATATGTGATTGCAGTTTATTATACCTAAAATATATATAAAATATAATACTTTAAAAGAGTAATTAAGAAAATTACCAAGTTACCGCTTCCTATCCACCGATTCACACTTTACCTCCCTGCATTCCATCATCATAATGGATATGGTGCATGAATCCGTAATCAATCAATGAGCTAATTTGCTGAACTAACTACCATGCTTGATTCTATCATGCACAAACAAATTAAAACATCACATCATTATATATATACATCAAAGGATAAGTTGTTTTAAGTTTAGATACATCATATTACGATAATAATCAATGTACAAAAGGAAGTGACAAAAGTAATGGATAGAAGAGTCAAGGTTCTGGTTGCTAAGGGATTGGCTTGAAGGTTCTTGGTGTCATTATTGTCCTACGCCTGGTATGCCACACATCGGATATATAAAAAAAGTCTGCATAGCCAGTGTACCTAACCCCAGCCTAATCCATCATCCATGAAAGTCCAGTGACTATCCATGTAGTGAATCGAGAGAAATCACAGGCCATACTATCCAATACCTCTCTCTGCTCGCCCAATGACCCTCACAAACCATGGACATCCTTTTCTAACCTACCTAACATTTGTGCCATAGTCCTAGCTGGTCCAGCTATAGGTGGTGGCTGAGGTACCTGTACGGGTTCTAAAATAGCCTGGTCACCCTCATCAACATCAGGAGCACCCTCAGCAACCTCTGGGGCACCAGCCGCAGCAACCTGCTGCCTCTCTGGTCCCGAGGCTACCCAAGCCCAAGTGTCGTCAACCTCCTCACAAATCTATAGCCTCACTAGCTCAACCATATCAATCATAGGGAGGTCTGGGACAATCACCGTTAATCCTTGGAGTCTCTCCTCAGTAAGTAGCCTAAAATGCTCAAGCAGATGAGCAACAAACTGTCCTCTAGATATCATCACCTCGCACTTCCTCCTCGAAACAAGAATCCTCAAATACCTAGCCAACAGATAAGGGATGTTGACTGAACCAACATCCATCCCCTCTTGTAAAACAAATCAGTCACGATCACCTTTTCAAGTGCTTAACTCCTCCCAGCAATGCTGCATGCAATCAGCCTGTGGCACAACCTAAGCATCGGATCCCTAATCAAAGTATAAGACGGGGCTATGCCAAGGAAATTCCTCATAGATGATATCCCTACCCAGTAAGCACTCAGATCCCCCTTGTCGAGGATCAGCCTCCCACTCTCGGCCCAGTATGCACCGAATCCAACTGACTTAATCTCCTCGGCAGTATATAGGCCCATACCCAGAATAAATTCTCTCCAGCTCATACGGTGCCTAACCCCTCCTAACTGAAACTATAGTGCCACAGCTATATCAAGATCAAGTACCACCTCTCCAAATCTAAACTTACTAAAGAACTCCAAAATAAGCTCATGTACTAACGGGCCTCGAATCTCAAATAGCCTCCTCCAAGCTCGGCTAGTAAATACACTCTGTCCTTGAGCATCCCTATGCTCCATCAGCATCCTACCGCTCAATCCCTCAGCCATCAGATCAGTCAATCCTCCAAAATCGAAAACCTGAACCCGGTGTATCTCTCTACCATAAATCCTACCCAATCTCTCCTCAAAATCCGTAATATCGGCATCTTTATACTCCAAACCCTCAAACCTAAGATACTGATGTATCTGATCTCTAGGTGGAAGAGCCATATCTATAAATTTAACGAAATCAGTACAAAGATTATAAAGATTTATCATTTTGTTTTGAGGGCAGATACGGCGTATTCTGATGTGGATATGCCGTATATAGTTTTATGGAATACTTCGTATATGGAATGGATACCGAGTATTAGGAGATACGTGGTTAATATGCCGTATAGAGATAAATCAATACGGCGTATAGGGTTTTGCATTAGGTCTATACGTCGTATTCAAGGTACCGAATACGTCGTATTGGGTTTTACAATTTGGGTGAATTTTAGTCAATATGCCGTATCTATTTTTGTGGATACGCTGTATTGCTTCTGTAGTTAAAAACAAAAGGGGGTTTCCCAATTCTACCCGTTCGACCCATTACTAATTCTCAAAACTCTTGTAGTTACCAACTCTCTGGAAAGAGGTCATGTAAACAATGACATTACGGTTAATCTCGAAAACCTAAAATTCTAACCCTAACCCTAATTTTAATTTAATTAGAAAATCAAAAACTAAAGGGAAAGAGTAGGAACACATTACCGGATGATTACAACTGAGAAGAAAACGAATATAAATCAAGAATAGCTTATCTGAAGCATAGGATTAATGAAAAACTAATCGAGGGACTAGTCGATAATAATAGGTTCAATGACTCTCTGTCTAGGGTTCGAGTTAGGAAGGTAAAAGGAAAGACATATAATGTGTTACCTCGGGGGCCTGTTTAAGAAGCGATCCTCAAAAAGAAGATAAAAAGGAAGGAGGACGTCAGAGGGAATTTCAAAATACCTTGCAGCATAGGGGGCCTTAAGCACGTGAACTCCCTCGTCGATCAAGGGTCCGATGTGAACATCATGCCCTACTCCACTTAAATGAAACTTACCAACGAGATGCTTGCTGAGACAGACATTAGACTCTCACTAGCTAGCCACTTGTACATTTACCCTTTAGGAATTGCTGAGTACGTATTAGTTGAGGTCGCTAAACATGTATATCCTATAGACTTTATGATTTTGGATATCAGGGAAAATGAAAAGAGGCCTTTCATCTTAGGAACACCATTCCTAACAATGGCTAAGGCCGCAATTAAGTTTGATAAAGGAACCATAACTCTAAGATTTGGAAAGAGTAAGATAAGTTTCCATAGGATACCTAATTCCCCCGGTATGACCGAGAAAGGAGTCAAGAACGACATAGAGCCCATAGCCCCCGCTATGACTGTGAATAGGCTTGTCCTGGAATAGGAAGAAAAGATAAAGCTTCACTTGGAAAGGGAGATGGAGTTTAACCAATAGAGGAGCAAAATTTTCAAAGGCAAGCATCCCACTCTTATTACAATTAAGGGAGGAATGAAAGACGAAGGAGAAGTCACGTAAGGACGTGTGACTTCGTGTCTAGCTACAAGACTCGTAAAAATGGAATCAAGTGCAGGAAATTTGTCATCAAAAACAAAATTTTTGTTTTCACAGAACGTGGAGACGGCGTCACGATTTACACGCGACGCCGTCACCACGACGCCTGTGACGGGGTCAGGATTAACCTCCTAACGGAATGGCGGTCACACGCCCAGGACTAGAAACTTAAAGTTTTTAAATTTATTTTTTAAAATAAAACTTGCATACATTTAAAATAGTATCTTCTGATATAAACACTGCCAAAACAATAAGTTGATAATTCAATCATCCTATCTTTACTGCTTTATCGAGTCAAACCTAAATTCATATTGTAAACTTGTATAATCGCACTTTTATGCTTGGTATAGTTGGTCTTTGTCTAGATTAAAGTTTTATATTTTTGAGAGAGAAAAGCTTGGAAATTCCTAGGAAGTTTCATTGATGCTTTCATAGATGACGATTATAACCATTATCGCATGTTTTCTTCTCCATTAATTGAAAGGGGGGGCCCGCGCCCCCAAAACAAGGGAGTACATTCGTTTCCTTTTCTTGTTTTACGGTACTTGTATAGAACATTAGGACAATGTTCAACTTTAAGTGTAGGGAGGAAATACTCCTTAATAAACTAAATTCTTTCATTTTCCATTTGCTTATTCCTTAAAATAAAGGGTAATAAATCAAAACATAGCATATAGACTGATTTTGACCCAAAAATTAATTTTTTTTAATGACATATAACCGATCGAAAACCAGTAATAAGAGCGTCTCATGGATAGGAATGATAATTACTAGCACAAAAACCCTCAATTCCACCCCCAAAATGTGATGTTCACCCTTAGATGTTATACCTTTAGCTTGTTCTAGTTAAGGAGTGAGCAATCATGTGTGTCTATTCCACTAGTACAAAAAGTGGATTTAGTCACACATGGGAAAAATGGAACGGCCACACATTCACATATTTATGTGACCAAAGGTACCAAAAAAGACACCATTTACTAATTAGTCACACATGAAATTTTTATCGTGAGAACCAATTAGAACTGTATTGCCAACATGTCGAACTCATGGTGGCTACCAAGTAACCATGTAATATTGTTTGGTCCACATATGGATTTCGAACGTGTGACGCATCAAGTAAGCTTGAAAGCATTGGTCACGATTATCATATAAAAGGACAAATATTTGTCACAAACTTTAAACAATGTGACTAAATGCCACATATGGTCACACTAAATGTCTTTCCACACATTGTTTTAATGTACCAAATGCCAAATTCCGTATACATATGTTCCACGTAACATAATAAGATGTGTCTAAAGTTTAAGTTTATGTTAACTTGCAAAAGCTAAATGGTTTAGTCACATTTTACTTCTAACACTATAGACCAAATGCATATAAGTCACACTATAAACATTTTGTCACACAAAATAAGATTCCAGTGGCCATTGGATGATCATACGTCACACAAAATACCCATTTTATTTCACTGTTAAACACTATATGGTCATACTTATATAACACTTTTGGTCACCTTTATGCTTAGTTGTATGTGACTAAAAACCAAAACAAACATGCTTTTGTGTTACTAAATATTACTAAAGGCCCACACAAACATAAAATTCATGTGGCCAGTAGATGATTAAAAGTCAACAAAATACATATTTTTTCACATTAAACACCATAATGGTCACACTTATTAACACTTTTGGTCACTTTAAAGCTTAGAGTTTGTATGTGACTCAATTACCCAAAACAAACATCCTTTGTGGTGGCTAAATATTACAAAAGGTCACACAAACATCAAATCATGTGGCCATTGGATAATTAATAATCACGACAAATTACACATTTCTTCTTCAATTAAAAACACCATATTACACACTATTAACACTTTTGTCACTTTATGGTTAGTTGTATTGTGACTAAATACCCAAAAACAAACATGCTTTGTGGTTGCTAAATATTACAAAAGGTCAACACAAACATCAAATTCATGTGAACCATTAAAATAATCAAAAGTCATACAAATACACATTTTATTCAATTAAACACCCTATTGTCACAACTATTAACACTTTTGTTACTTTGTTCTTTAGTTGTATGTGACTAAATACCCAAAACAAACATGCTTTGTGTGGCTAAATATTACAAAAGGTCACAGAAACATCAAATTCATGTGGCCATTAGATAATCAATAGTCACACAATAACATAGAATTACTTCAATTAAACAACCACCAATAATGGTCCACACTTATTAACACTTTTTGTCACTTTAAAAGCTTAAGTTGTAGTGACTAATATACCCAAAAAAACCAATATATTCAATAACAAGAATATAAAAAACGATTCTACCCCCAGCAAGAATTGAACCCGCAACCTGCTTACAGAAGTCAAGCGGGTTACCATCTTGCCAGAGCAACCTATACATTAATTGAATGCATTTCTGTTTTAATATAGAAGTTTAAGTTTCATTGTCGTTGGCTAGTAGCTAAAGAATGCTTATAAAAAAGGATGTTACACCCCAACAGGAATCGAACCCTGACCTCCCCTTACCAAATCAAGGCGGGTTACCATCTTGCCAGAGTAACCTATTCGTTAATGTTATGCATTTCCTGTTTAATATAGAAGTTTAAGCTTCATTGTTTTTGGCTAGTAGCTTAAAGAGTGCTTATAGAAACTGCTTATTAAACCGTGGCTTTTTCTCCCTCTGCTTATTTTCAGCTTGTTTCACTTTTAATAAGGTTTTAATAAGTACTAGCTAGCATTTTTAACTTAGCTTAGCAGTATTAAGTTTAGCCTAGCAGTAATAAGTACTTTAACCAGTTCTAAACATCATAACTAACACCTGAACTTTAATAAACATCATAACTTTCATTAATTAGGATTATCCAGCAAAACTTCTATACATCCCATAACCTTAATTCACAGACACAAACTGAACATTATTAACACTAAACAACCCTTACATCTGACCCACAAAACAAAAGAAGCCAACCCCTTCACCTCGGACCTAAAGCAGCGCTTTAATCTAACACTAAAACAACCATTACTTCTTTAGCTAGTTCTTCATATCTGTGGTTTGATGAATTTAATAAGCTTCAGTGCCATAGTATTGTTATCTTCACTTTCTAATTTCAACTCCAACATCTGCAACAACACTTTCTTCATCAAAGGGTACTTCTTCTCAACTAGCATGTGAATGACCATTTCAGTGTCAGTCTTTAGAGTATGAACACCAGTTGATTTATGTAACTTCCAGCTCATAATATTCCACTTCTCTTGAGATTTCCAGAAATCATCTTCTTTATTTGGATGGAACATTGTTGTCAAATCTCCCCAAAGTATTAAATCAAATCCTTTAGGTATCTCATCTTGATATTTATCAATCACTAGCTGGTATAGAGCAGACAAATCATCTCTGTCAAAAATAGATAAGACTGTAGACAATACACTAAAGTACCTTTTGCTTCCATTTAATCTGGTGACTACATTCATATTGATCTCCTCTGGAACCTCAATTTCATCATGTAATGGTTTCGGTCCATAATATTCAGAGTTCTATGCAATGATTGGAGACCTTTAATCAAGTATCTCATAGTTTACTTCCTTGTGCTCATCAAAAGCAATGATCAAAAACATAACAAATCACCTCTTTTTCTTCTCATACTCTCTCCTCCTTAGGTAGTTGATAGACCCAACTGCTCTTCCTAGCCTTGATTGACCCAAACTGTTCCTCTTCTAGCCATATGATTTCTGTCTCCCTACTTCTTGAATTGCTGCTCATCTCCTCTTCGCCCTAGGAGCTGTTGGTTCCTTTACTGGCTCCTCTGTAACTGGAACCTCCTTAACTTCAGTAGTCTTTTGTTTCTTGGAAGTATCAGACTGAAGTTCTGGTCTAGGCCTTTTCACTCTTTCTTCAGCTCCCATAGGTATAAAGTTTGCTATACTTTTGACCAACCTCTCATATTTTGCCTTGATCTCTTCATCGAAGACATTCTTCAATTGTGGCAGAAGTCCCATGATCCTTGTTGCTTTAGATAGTTGGACATGATAGGTTCTTTGTTGAGTTTGTGTCAAAGGCATAGTATCTCCTTGCTAAGCTCCCTGTTTCAGACAAAGAACTTCTTTCTCTGAAATAGTAAGTTCACCATCCTTGTTTCAAAAGTCTTCTCCAGGTTCATTTTCTCTATGAAGATCTTTGGAACAAGTTCTGCATTTGGACTCAACCGTTAGCCCTAATGATGTCACAATCCTCCTCAGTGTAATACTTAGCTGATTCTAGCACTTCAGCTTGTCTTTTCTTTTGTTGCTCAGTCATTTCTTCCTCCTCTTGCATTCTTTGAGCCAACAAATGATCTAAATGTATTAGTTCTGCATGCTCTGGTTCTTGTTCAGCTTATAATCTCATGGCTTCCTTTAATCTAGCTCTTTCATCATCTAGCTATTTTTGAGTTTTCTTTGGAGGGGGGAACATATTCTTCAACCATTAGAGCTTTGCCTTCTCTTTGTTCCTTAGCAGATTCTTCTACATCTTAAAAAACAATTGATTTTGTGTTTGATGTCTCACTCCCATCTCACAAAGGGTAGCTGTAAATGTAACATCATCATCTTCAAGAAGTGTTGTTGTTGTTATTGGAGGTGTTTTTGGTTCAGCAGTACTAACAGATACACCAGCATTAACTACTTCTGCAGCAGCAATAACCACTTGCTCTGCATCTCCTTCAACATGTGTTATACCTTCATCCTAACAACATCAAACCCAACAATAAAGTCATCTTCATCAATATTAACCTTGGGATTGCAAATTCCCTGCCTATGTTTGGATGCATCCTCCTTAACCAAACTTCCTTCCTTTTTGGATACACATCTTGAAGAGTTTTTATACCCTTGAGTTCTTGATCTTTTCCTCTTTTCCAACTTCTTGACTCTCTTCTTTAAGATAGCAATCTACTTTGCTTGAGCAGTCATTGCCTTCTCCAGATCAAGAACCCTGTTTGACAATTTTCTGCCTTTCCTATATTTTTGGGTCTTTTGTGGTTGTGATGATGATGGAATATCAGATAACTGTTCTTCATGAAAGGATTGATCAGGGGAAGGTGTTGGTTGGGGGTTTAGAGGGTTGTCCTACCTTCACACCTCTTCTACATGAATTGCCAACATATTTTGAAACAAAGTGTGTTTTTTGCCTGAAAAATCTTTGCCGTTTCCTTCCAAGTTTGCAAAAACCTTTATAAGAAAAGGTTGTTTATAAATGTCTTTAAGTAAAAAAGATTTTAATTTGATTGTTCAAAAATAGTTGTAAAAACCTTGGATACATAAAAAAAAATAGATTTAGGATCCAAGTTCCTCAACATATCATCAAAAATTAATTTTGAGAAATTAAACTTTTGACCCTTAGCTAAACAAATAACTGCTGATGCTACATTTGTTGAAAATTCATTCCAAGAGTTGGATTTTGAACTCAAGCAATGTAGGATGGTATGTATAAGATACTTCCAGTGAGGGGAAAATAAAGCCTTTTTCAAAAGAAAGTTTACAGAAACTCATTACATATCCCATCAAATGCAAGGTTTTTAAAATCTCAACATTTGTTAGACAAGTAGCACCATCCTCATCATTAAACTAAAGATCACTCCTGACTGATGATTCTGTTACTACTACACTCTTGCCAGCAACCTTTGACATAATATTTATGTTTCATTCTTATTTTTGGTCTTTGCAGTATGACCCAAAACTGCTTAATGTTAGAAACATATACAGTGGGATTTATAGTTAATGAATATCTGATAGAGCTAGCATTCAAGAAGTCTACTATGTCTGCAAAATCATCATTCCCTTCTGTTTTTGTCAAGAACGCCACCATATTGTGTTGGTTTTCAAAGTCCAAGTCCGCCATTGAAGATTAATTGGTTGTAGTCCCTGCAGGTCACCCCATCGTTAGTTTAAGGGTCCGGTGAACAAAAACCAATATAAACTCAAATTTAAAAAGAACATATTCAGGTAACTTGATATAACTTAAAACAATTTAGTCCCTTAAGTCCTTAAACTTATCATTTACTTAAGAACAGTTTTTAGTTGCAATTAATATAGATGGTTGAGGCCCATTTCCCCTTATAAATATCACCCATACATGAACCCTAATTTCATTTCCTTTAGCAGTTTATGAAGAAGATTGACTTAAGTAGCAGTGACAGTGAGGATTTGAATGAGTGCCCAAAGGAGGATATCAAAGGGAATGGTAAATCAAAGAGAAAGCTGTCTAACATATGATTGCTTAGATAATAATTCATTTACAGCATAATCAATACAATTTTAATTAGAGAATCATAAACATGATTTTTTTAAAACGATGTGTACAAAATTAAAGGAACATATATAAGAATACTTACTAGTGGTGACGAGAGTGTGGTCTATGACGTGATAAGTCACAGCGACGAGACTTGATAAAGCGTGTGGTGACGGGATTTGTGGTGAGATGAGAAGGAATTGTGGCACAGTTATTTTGGCCTATTGATCTTCCAGGAGGAGTTGTTTCTGTGCTTAATTTGGTACAGGATTCATGAAATTTTTGGGGGGAATACATTGTCACAAATTTTACGAAATATTTCACGACAATATCAGAGGAAAAATACCTTAGACCACGATAATATAAAGCAAAGGTAGAAAAACTCTTCTAAACTTCCCGCCACAAACACTTCTATATCATAAAAGCAATATTATCAGCAACCATCAAACATATCACACACTCTACATTACAACCATAAAAAGATGGTGAAGAGGGAGCCAGATTTGAAAGCTTTTAACGTGTAGTTGTGGAGAAAGGAGATGTAGTTCTCCAACACTCGTATAAACCTTGAGAGTTACGGTAAAAACAATACTATGCATTACAAAAATCAAGGTGAACAATCACATTTATTATATTTGTGTCATATGATAAATATCATTGGTTAGTTCTTCCAAAAGAAATTGATTTGTTTTATTATTTAACAGCCCCCAAAAAATTTTGGATATCGATTTTTTTATGGAAAGAGACCCGACTTCGTCAATTGATGAGTTCTCCTAGAGTTCCATCTGCAGGACCTTCAACACCTCCAACATTCTTCAGGACTTCCAACAACCTCCAAACGCTACTTTCCTTCATGGACCCTTTTTTTATATTTTCAACACCTCCAAGACTATTCTCCAAGATCTTTAAGAAATGCAGAGTGCTCAACCTGCAAAGCACTGCATAGGAAAGAATAAGTGTACTAAAGGCAGGAACAACATTTTAGATATGCATATGCATCTGGAACAACATATAGTTAATTCGCTGCCACTAACTATCCCGAAGATTGCTCAATGAAAATGGGTAAAAACTTGATTTGAAGTGTTTGGATCATGTGCAATGTAATTACGCCATGATTTTGGAGTAGTTGGGTCCCATAGAGGTGGTACATGTGCATTAGGTTTTATCAACTTATCACATTTAATATGTTGTATTTGACATCATATTGGGAGTATCATCGGATTCACAGTAGTTGTAGTTGGCTTAGACTGTGTCATGTTATGACACATTCCATCGACATAATTACAATGGGTACATAACATGGTCATCGGGGTCAAGGTCTGACGTTCACTTTTAGGTTGTAGTTTGCTTAGATGTTCATGTTACGACACATCATGACTGGTGACAATGGGTATTAACATGGGTCATGTCATAGTGACTATTGATGGGCGTCTGGGTTCAGTGGATTATAGCTAGTGTAATAGAACCCATGCATGACCGGTGATAAAGACTAATTCATAGGGTCATGGGTCTTGTGCATTATGATCACATCATTACTGCAATTCTCAAATACAAACGATTAAGTAACAATTCTTTGCAATAATTATATAAAATAGGTTAATTACATGGGATAAATTAAGGGTGGCAAATCAGGTCGGGTTCGGGTTGGCGGGTTCGGGTTGGCAGGTTGGCGGGTCAGAAAACCCTAACCCGAACCTGACCCATTTAACCCATATATATAGTTGGGTTGGCGGGTTAAATAGGTTACACGGGTTGAATAGGTTAAACGGGTTTCGGGTTGACCCATCTAATCCGTTTTATATACAAAAGTTGGCACATTACACGGGTTAAAAAGTTAAACGGGTTTACGGGTCGACCCGCTTAACCCATTTAACACATATAATAAAATATAAATAATTTTTATTTTTAGAAAAAATCTTAAACGGGTTGACGGGTCGACCCGCTTAATTTATTCTCAACCCAAACCTAACCTATTTAATAAACAGGTCAGATAGGTCGACCCAAACCCAACCCGAAATCTATTAGACTCAACCCAAACCTGCTAATTTTCGTGTTGGTTTCAGATCGGGTTTCGTGTCGAGTCAAAAATTGCTACCCCTAGGATAAATGATGCTATAAAAGTGATATTATTTGATGTCATCAAACCCCTTGCAGACTTTGAACTTTTTGATGCCTTATGTCTCTTCACTCTTTTCTCCCCCTCAGGAGGAGCATCATCCTCTTGATGGTCATCATGATGTGAGTGAATTTCATCTTCCCTACAAGAAGTATTAGAGGTTGAAGACTTTTCAAATTTACATTTCAGTACCTCCCACAATGCTGGACCATTAGCTCGATCTTAAAGACTTCTTTTTATCTTGAAATACAGTTGTTGTTGAAGATCAGCTGATGAAGTTGTTTCAGTTGAAGTGGTTGTAGTAGGATGAACTTGAATAACATTGCTTTGCACATAATTCTTGAAAAGGTCTTCTATAATCTTTGGTGATTGTGCATTAAATTCTTGAGAAACAAGATCTGGTACTTCTAAACGAAAAGCATCATGATCTTTAATTATCGTCGTAGCAATGCATGGTTTCAAGTTTGTTTCAATCAAATCTTTTGTAGCTTTTTCAGCGAGTTGTGATACACCCTGATGAAGAAATTTATTAACTTGCTTGTGAGTCTTCCAGAACTGATTAGTTGTTACGCACTTCCGTTCCATGTTCTAGATCATATACCCTTGACGTCTACATATCATGCGAAGTGCACCTGGAAGATGATTGTATTTACTAGAAATTCATCATTTGGAATGTGAAGTGTTAGATGTAGTTATGGTAGGAAGTGGTACAGTTTCCGTCAATTCCTGACTAATATTCTTATCCGAAGATAAAATTGTCCTAGGGGATCTAAGTGTTGTGGGAATTGGTGTCTGCATTTCCTCAGTCCTAGTCTCCAAACTACCCGTCTCACCACCTTCCTCCTCATCTACCTTCTCAATATATTTTTCATCATCGTCATCTATATTTTCTGGTTTGTCCTTATGACTCTCGGGCTCTAACCTATCCTTAGAGTCATCCTCATCTTTTTCTCTTTCAACTACTTTTTGTTGTCTAATGGTTATCTTTAACGATTTCAGTGGTGAACTTGATTCTCCAGCACTCTGCTTCCTCTTCCCCTGAGGACTAGCAGTAATGGTAGGTGTCCTATGGGCGCTAGGTGTAGACCTATGCGTTCCTTGGGTAGAAACAACCAGTTGCGGTTAATTCATTGGAACATCTACATTCATAAACATTGTCTCATACTCCTTAAAGTCATCAGTGGCACGGGTCTCCTCTGTCAGAAACTCATCCGGAATCAGCATCCCTCGTACACGCACATCCCTAATAGTGTATACACTAACCAATAGAATATCATCATTGATAGAATGATAATCCTCTTTGATACTTTGAGGAATCTCTAAGAATTTCTTCATCAAATCAGCAAGTATCAGCTTGATGAATCGAGGATACTGGATGGCTTCTTTATTTTGTCTCACATTGTTCATGAAATCCCAGCACAGAAGAGCAGCATAATCAACATTTGTTTGGTTGATCACGGCATGAAACAGTTGAATAATATTGATCTTTGTCTAATCATGTCCAGATGTTCTTGTGGTTAAGCAGCGGTTGAACACCTTGAACATTGTTTGCTATGGTTGAGCTAGATTCTTTGTGTAGAAGGCGCTCACTTTATCAACAACACCTTGATAGCCAACCTTGTTCATGAAAACTTTAATAGTTTCAATGTTAACTGGTGCGACAAATGGATTGTCAAGAATTTCCACAGGCAAATAAAGAATATCACAGAACATATCCACTGTGTAAATAAACTCTTGAGTATTCAGCATAAACTTGATCGTGTTTTTAGGACCATGTACTTTGCTAATCGTCCTCCAGAATTGTTGTAAGTACACAACAGGGACATCAACAGTAGCAGTTAAAGCATAACCGAGTGGATGATCAAGTAGAATTTGCCCAACGATCTTGCTTTTAGGAGAGCATGGAATATTCTGCAACACCGCGTAATTGTTGCATCTCTTGATCGTATGAAATCTTAGAACAAGTTGAGCAGCTGGAATTACTTGTTGAGCCATGTGGAATACTGTATGATGACATAAAATGATTAGTGAAATGAGATAAAGTTTATGTAATACACATTTATATAACATTTATATTATGTTTTTATATAACATTTATTTCTCATGTGCCAATTCTTGCTTTTTCGGGCACATGCCATGCGCTTTATCCGTCTTTTTCTTTTAATCTCATCTTGTATGCTTTGGAATTTCTTTTTCGAACATACTTTGATTTGCTTTTTTGCGTATGGATTTTATCTCTCTTTCTATTTCAAATTTCCCCACCAAAAAGCATTTGTGAAATGATACTCTTTCAAATATAATAAAATATACTCTGATTTGAAAATACCAATTGGCTAAAACACAAGTTTGTGACAACCATTTTAATAAATTCAAGAGTATAATTTTATGTTCTAAAAAACTTTTAGTGAAAGAGTACCACATTCTAACACAATGATACGACTTTTGATTAGAAATTGAGATAAACATTTCAAAATCACAAGATTTTCTAAAGATGTTTGAAAACAATGATTATACAACCAATCTAAAAAACTAGATAGTCAATAAGCCACTCACTCCTCATTCTGTTCATTGTAGAAAATGGCCGAAACCGGACATGACTTAGACCATTTACCCAATTATGTACAATGGATAGTCATAAATCACTTTATGAACGATTTTTGAAACAATCTTTTTCAAAACTTTGAACTTTCCTTTTGATAAAACATGAGAAACTTTATGATCACAGATAGTTGAAGCTCCATTTGTATTTCCACTTCATGTTTTTGAAATCATTGATCACTTGACTGAAAAAATTTGTTATACAAAACATAATCTTATATACGATATTTGGATGGTCAGTAGACTGCTCAATCATCATCCTATTAATTTCAAGAAATGGTCGAAACCGAACACAATCTTCACCATTTGATCCATTTATCAATATAAAATATGAGTTTGTAACAAAATTTATCATTTGTTTTCGTAAGATGCCATTTTGTTTAACAATTAAGCCCATTTGAGTATCCGTTTAAAAAATTTTGGCCCATTATAACCTTGTACGAAACCCAA
Organism: Tanacetum coccineum; assembly: GCA_026074375.1. Lineage (NCBI taxonomy): Eukaryota > Viridiplantae > Streptophyta > Magnoliopsida > Asterales > Asteraceae > Tanacetum > Tanacetum coccineum. Next base: position 30,564 of record BQNB010055070.1, read on the forward strand.
TCTTAAAAGCCCAATGTTTCTTACGAAACCCATTGATTAAGACCAAAATATCATTTACGAAACCCATTTGGCCCATTACTGTTCACGAAACCCTTTGATAAGCTTTTATGAAACCGAAACTTGAAAAAATTACTTTCGTAAACATATTTACCAATTGAAAAAATGATATTCTGAATGTTTTGACTTGTTTTCAGCCTATTTATCATTTTAGTAACAACTCAAGCTTATGCTTATTTCCAAAAGCAATTTTTCAAAGATACGAAACCTATCATCGTTACGAAACCTAATGAATTTATTTCACAAATGATATTTTCAGTGATCAATCAATCCCAATCATGTTACAAGACATACATTAACATTTTGCCGCAATCAATTTTACTTTTTAATCACTTTGCATATTTACGAAACCCTAGATCTAAACGAAACCTATTTCAATCAATTAATATCAACAATTAAGCACAAATAAATGAAATAGATCATGTTTTCTTATGTTTTTCTATCACAGATAACCAACAAAACAATTTGGATCGTGTTTTCTTTGTTACGAAAGCTCAGAGAATTTACGAAACCTTTTTATTATTTTACGAAAGTAACAAGGTTGTGTATGAAAATTGTTTATTTTATACTTCTGAAAATGACTTTCCAATTTTGGCAGTTTTAGTCCCTAAAGTTTTCTTACGTAAGCTATTTTAACCCAACGAAAGCTAACCTTTTGAACTTTTTCATATCAGACCCTCAACTTTCTTTCGTAATCAATAAACATCCATACGAAAGTTCTTCATTTGCACATTTACACTTTTAGCCCTTGTAATTACTTTCCTATATCTTTGTGATCTAAAAATATTTTCATAACTCCCCCTTGGAGTTAGACCACTTTCTACATCAAACCTTTTTAAATTATTTTGCAGTTAAGTTCCCATTTTTAATTAAAAAATTTATAACTCCCCCTCGAACAATTATCCACTTTTGAAATTTCTTTTTTTAGAAAAAAATTGTTCAAAAAGAAGTTATTTTTGCTTTTGAGAACACACTTTTGTTTTTCTAATGATAATTTGACTGAAAAGTTTTATAATTCCCCCTCAATAAAATATCTAATTAAAGAACTTTATCGAAAGATAGTTAATTTTGCAGTTTTGAACATTCTTCAGAAAATATTGGAAAATAAAGAATTTCATAACTCCCCCTCGAATAAATGTCTAATTAAAGAACTTATTCAAGAGATTGTTATTTCTTAAAATTTTGCACACTTGAATTTTTCTAACATGATGATTTTTGAAAGATGTTTTAAAAGAAATCATTTGTTTGTGAATGGATTTTGATTACAAACCACATATTTTAGCAGTGAAAGATCATTTTGAATGATTTACTCCCCCTCAATTCGTGATACATTTATTTTGCATTTAAAGAACCACTTTATAAGGAATACAATATCATGCAACTGATCAAACGAAGAAGATATGTGTTTGTATCTTTAAGTTATATTTTTTGCATTTTTGTATTTTTCAAATTTTTATTTGATTTTTTAGTTTTTGAAAAATAGTAAAAAAAAAATATTGTTTTTGAAATTTTTTAATTTTGTATTTTGTTTTTGAAAAATATTTACAAGGGCTCATTTGGAGAAGAAACGGACAAGACTACGGACCTACACCAACATTGCTCAATAATTTCTCAACAGAAGCTAGAGACGGCGTCACATATTACACGTGATGCCATCACGATGATCTCTAAGATGGCATCACAAGATCTCAAGATGGCGTCAGATTGTACGACCCAATCCATTATTTAGAATATTCTTGTCATGACGGCGTCAGGATTAAAAAACTCGAAGCCGTGTAACGATTTTGCTATATATACAAACCTGAAATTAGGGATTTAGGTGTGCAACTTTAGAATAAAAAGAGGGTACGAACCCTAGTTCGTTTAGCAGCTGTTAGGGACGATTTTAGGGCCTCAAAACCCTATTGCTTCCTTCTATTCATGTTCTAATCAAATGGTAAGAACTTATTTTATATTCAATATGTCTTGTTGTGTGATTCTTATTGTTCTTGCTTTATCTATAACATGCTTGGCTAAACCTCCTATTGTGTTTATTTATGATTGTATGAAACCTAGGATGTAGATCTTAGTGGTGTTGCTTCTTGTGATGTTATGCATGTTAGGTCTTGAAAACCTAGTTATATCTATTATCGCTAGTTATATGTCTAGGAAAACATGATTGTGTAGAAAGGATACCATCGGGTAACAGTCTTCATACTACCTTGCCCACTCTTAATATATTTCAAATGCATTTAATATACTCTTAGGGGCCTTGTAATATCTTCATACTACCTTACTTGTACGTTGCCTTAACAGAATATTAAATAGAGGGGCGGGTTCCGTGTAATTCGTTCTATTGATTAGGAAATAATTACATAGGATCATCAAAGTGTGACCAATAGCAAACAACACTAGGAGAAGAAGCCAAATCTAGGGATTATACATGATTAACATGATTAAATAAACACAGTCTTTTATTATATTATTATCACCAGTAGTTTAGTTTATATTTAGTTTAATAGCTAAAACCAACCACCTCTCTAATATATAATTTTACCTATTTTCATAAAATATAAAAACACAAAAAGAATCTTTCCTCAACCCTTAGAATTTTGTTTGACCGTGATAAAGCCTTCCCAACCTATTCCCCTAGAGAACGATAACAACCCCCGAGTCTTGCCTATACTACTACTACAATGGTTAGGTACTCTGCCTAGGGAGTTGTAAAACTTCGTGTAGAAGTCTTATGACGACCGCATCAAGTTTTTAGTGTCGCTGCATGGGGAATAGTTAGGTATTGATCATAGTTTAACTTAGTTCTACTTGCTTGAATCCTTTCAAGTAAGATTTAATTTCCGCATATTAGCTTTCTTGTAGTCTATCTTTTCTTTGTATGGTTGTTCGTAATTTTCATTGACTATTCCATTCTTCATCATGGAGAACGCGAATCCACCACCTACCAATAATCGCCCTATCCTACCAGCTGCGTTGCGCGAACGAATTGACCAAGAGCTCCATGAGCTACATGTGATTTTAACCTTCATTGACTCTCGCCTAGAGAGTATTAAACAATTCCTTAACAACTTCGCCAACCAACCTAATGAGACCAATATGAATAACCCCGAGTCCGATGATGAAGCGGTAGATACACCCCTTGTTTCTCCCTTTCCTCCTTCAAACAATGACTCAAACAATGAGGAAGTTCTTACTGAGCTAACTGAGTATGAAAATGCGAAAACACTACGCCAAGAAAGAATAATTAATAGTTTTGACAGGGATGACTTAGCATTCAAATGCATGATAGGCTTTAGGAAGTTTACTGCCTATTTCGACCCCTTTTTACCAATGAATATTATCTAGCGTAAAGCCTATAATAAAATAATAGTAGATGGACTGGAGGGGACGGGAAATAACCTAGTTACCATCGTTAAAAATATTTATGTGTTTGTCAGGAGTTTCACCTATACCACGGATTTTGTCGTGTTAGAAGACATAGGAGAGTTTATCATGAGAGACATGGCTGAAGTCTTGATGGGCAGACCTTTTAGAAAAATCACTAAACTCAAATATGACGTCGCTGATGGATTGGTCTCATTCACTAAAATCTTCCACACATACACATATAGGATTCCACGTACAATACCTAGGCTCAAGAACTTTAATTGAAGTAAGGTCCCACCACTATTGGAACTTAGCCAAAACGATTTGATGAATGGACTTAGGCACCTTCATGAAAAGAATAAATTTATGTACAAAAACTTCTTAAACCTAGGTCCCAAATACGAAGTAAATGAAAGTATGAAAGAATGGCTCGTTCGTGGACACATGAGCATTCATGAAGTCACGTAAGAACGTGTGAATTCGAGTCTAGCTACAAGACTCGTAAAATAAAGAAAAGCAATTTTTGGGATGCAACTCAATATTTACTTTTCTCGCACATTAGGAATGTCTTGTGTTTTACTCTTTTCATTTTATTCTATCATGTTCGAACTCTATCTTGTAATCGTGCTTTGTATTGTTCTTAACTTCGTCTTATTTTCAATCAAAGGTATTTTGCAACAATAAGTGTAGGGGAAATTATCCCGTTTTTAGAACCAAGTTCAAACATGTTAAATAAATTGTTTAGATTAATTCGTGTCAGTTTGAGTCATATGATTAAATTGCCAAATCTCAGTGTGTATTGCAACCTTGTTGCATTCATATCACATATTTGTAAATCAATTGTATATCTTGTATTTGTGTGTAGTAGCTAGATCTTGGCGATCTTTGTAAGTATAGTTAGATCGTGGTGATCTTACCAAGTAGTGTTAGATAGTTGTGATATAAGTAGTGTGGTGAAGTGAAGTCTTAAAGTTGTGAAGAAGTCTTGAAGTTGTGAAGTCGTGAAGTCGTGAACAAGTAGTGAAGTCGTGTTGTGATAGATTGGTTCTAGCTAAGATTAGAACTCGACATTTAGCTTTGTGTCGTAAATCGGTGTAAGCAACATTGTGTACGGTTTTCTCCGCCATAAGGGAGATATTATTATATCACACATTTTATGCTTGGTATAGTTGTCTTTGTCTTTGATTACAGGTTATATTTGATGAGAAGAAGCTTGGAAGTTCTTAGGAAGTTTCATTGGATGATTTTTGGATGACGATTTAAACCAGTATACGTATGTTCTTCCCATTATAAGCAAAACGCAGGGGAGTACAGATTTCTTTTCCTTGTTTTCTTTTCCCTTTATTTGTTTTTACGGGTACCTTTATAGAACATTAGGGATAATGTTCAACTTAAGTGTAGGGGGAAATAAGCCTTAGAAACTATTCTTTCATTTGCCATTTGCTTTGTCCTTGAAATGATGGGTAATATATCGAAACATAGCATAAGAGGTAATTTTTACCCAAATTTAAATTTTTTTATGACACATACCAACGAAAACCGAGTATTAATAGCGTCTCATGGATAGGAATTTACATGACTAGCACAATAACCCTCAGAATTCCACCCCAAAAGTGTGAGGTTCGCCTTTAGATCTTTAGGAATTCGGGTATCTATTATTAATACCCAAGATAGTTTATACCTTTAGCCTTCTCGAGTTAAGGAGTGAGCAGTCACATGTGTCTATTCTGTCATTACGGATGTGTACGTGTGGTCTTCGTTTCCTTTTCTGGAGCATTGAGATCGGTATTAAATTATATGAGTATACCGGTAGTATGCTAAATTCTAGAACTTGTTTTTGTGATGCATCTTGAGACCGCATACTAAGTATTAGGATTTGCTTGATAAGAGGCACTAGGACTAACCCATGTTTTAAACCTATAATTGTTATGATGGTCACGCCGATCATATAACTATCCCACACCCTTGCCATGCACTCACCTTTAGTGTAGGATACCCTTAGTACAACCCTCCGACAATCCTTATTTCACATGGTTCTTGTAAATTTTCCTGTTACGGGCCGAATATTAAAATGAAAACATATATTCACCCTTAAATCTACATTACAAAACACCAAATCGCTAGCCACCTTCATGTACTCGCTTTTATTACATTATGCTTAGAACCCAAGTTAAATATTAAGTACAAAAACTAACGGCTGCTAAGTCCTTATCCTTGTAAATACTGTTTTTGGGCCGATAGGATTCAATTGTAGTATTTATTTCGCAGAAAAGGGGAAGAAAAGTTAAGTCAATACCCCCATACGTTTGTTAGATGATCTCCATGTTATTTTGATCCACTTCAAACTGGATCATTAGTTAGATTGTAAATATCGAGCATGTAAAAGCTCAAGTGTAGAGGTACGTGTTATAAACCCTAAGTTATGATGTATTATGTTATTCAAAAAAAAGAGAAAAGAAAAGAAAGAGATTGATGTAGAGTTGTGTAGAGTCTGTATATCTTCGTCCGAGTCTTGGCTTAGCAACCAAACCAAGGTGTATTCGTGTAAATAATTAGCTAACCCTTTCACTCCAAATTCACCCAAAGCCACCCAAATGTATCCTATTCGTTTTTGTTTTCATTATATGTTATCTTACACCTACACCCCACAACCTTTTAAAAGACCTCTTAGATAGTAATGAATAATGCTTGCGCCTAGCGGTGGTGGTTTGATCCTTTACCAAGCCTATGGTAATTTATATGCTATGACAGGTAGTGAGTGTTGATTTTCCGTTTCCCCTTTATGTTATAATTTATTATACACTCGAGAGAACAGAGAATTTCCCCCCAAACACTTATGTGCGGTGCTAGTATGGCTTTTCCGTGCTTTTAAGTTACGAGGTCCTAGAAGGTTAGTGTTGTAAAATACTTTTAAAGAGAGGTAAAATGAACCCTCATATTGCAATTTGTCTAGGTAGAAAACCTATTTGCTTGAGGACAAGCAAGATCCTAAGTGAAGGGGTTATTTGATAAGGTGTCCTTGTTATAATACTTTTTCGGCCGTATAACCCTATAAATCGGGTGTTTATGCCCACTAGGTACTTAAATCGTTCTTATTCAGGTTTTTCCATTTGAAAGGCATTTGGAATAAATACACGTGACTTGGGCTTATTTGGAGAAGAAACGGACAAGACTAACGGACTGTACACCAACATTCTTAAGAATATCCTCCTCAGAAGCAAGAGACGGCGACACAGATTACAACGTGACGCCGTATAACAACGGTTTTTTTTTTTATATATCGAAGACAGGCATCCACAAGATCCAAGACGGCTCAGATTGTAACGACCCAGCCATTATCTAGAGTATTCTTTGACATGTATGGCATCACAATTAAAAACGCAACGCCGTCGCAAAAGCGATTTTCCTATATATACAACCCCGAAATTAGGGTTTAAAGTGTGTAACTTTAGAATAAAAAAAGGGTACGAACCATAGTTCGTTTAGCATCTGTTAGGGACGATTTTAGGGCCTCAAAACCCTATTGTACTTCTTTCAATTCATGTTCTAATCAAGTAAGACTTATTTAATCATTTAATATGTCTTGTTGTGTGATTCTTATCTATTCTTGCTTTATCTATAACAATGCTGGCTAAACTTCTATTATGTTTATTTATGATTGTATTGAACCTAAGATGTAGAATCTTAATGCGGTGTTGGCTTCTTGTGATAAAATATGCATGTTAGGTCTTAGAAAATCAGCTTTTGTCTGTATCGTTGTTGATATGTCTAGGAAAACATGATTGTGTAGAAAGGAGCAATTAAGTTCCTATTTTTTACTTAAAAAAATTATAATCCCCCTCAAACAGTTATCTACTTTTTGAAATTTCTTTCTTTTAAAAAAAATTTGTTCAAAAAGAAGTTATTTTTGCTTTTGAGAACACACTTTTATTTCCTGATGATGAATTGACTGAAAAATATATAACTCCCCCTCAATAAAATATCTAATTAAAGAACTTTATCGAAAGATAGTTAATTTTGCAGTTTTGAACATTCTTGAGAAGATGTTTGAAAATTAAGAATTTCATAACTCCCCCTCGAATAAATGTCTAATTAAAGAACTTATTCAAGAGATTGTTATTTCTTGCAATTTTGCACACTTGAATTTTTCAAACTTGATGATTTTTGAAAGATGTTTTAAAAGAAATCATTTGTTTGTGAATGGATTTTGATTACAAACCACATATTTTAGCAGTGAAAGAACATTTTGAATGATTTACTCCCCCTCAGTTCATGATACATTTATTTTGCATTTAAAGAACCACTTTTTGAGAAATACAATATCATGCAACTGATAAAACGGAGAAGATATGTGTTTGTATCTTTAAGTTATATTTTTGTGTTTTTGTATTTTTCAAATTTTTATTTGATTTTTTTTTGTTTTGAAAAATAAAAAATAGTAAAAAATATTTTTCTTGTTTTTGAAAATTTTCAATTTTGTATTTTGTTTTTTGAAAATTTTCAATTTTGTATTTTGTTTTTGAAAAATATTTACAATTTGTTTTGATGTATGATCTTTCATTCAAGAAGATGACTTTGCCAGACGTTCCAACTGAGTTGAAGTCATACATCACATACCAATCCTGTGAACTAAATACTCAAACCTTTCCTTTGGAAGGGATTTAATAAAAAGATCAGCAAGTTGGTATTCCGCCTTGACAAAGTAAAGTTCAATGGTACCTTTTTCAACATGCTCCTTGATAAAGTGATAACGGATGTTAATGTGTTTTGTACAAAAATGTTGTACTGGATTGCAAGATATGGAAATTGTACTTTGTGAATCACAGTATATTGGAATCTTGTTGTACCGAAATCCATAATCTAGCAGTTGCTTCCTCATCCAAATGACTTGAGCACAACATGCAAATAATGATACGTACTCAGCTTCTGCAGTTGACATTGCTGTACAATCTTGCTTTTTCGACGACCAACTGACTAGCTTATCTCCCAAAAATTGAATGCCTCCAGATGTACTTTTGCAATCATTATTACACCTTACAAGGTCTGCATCTGAATATACAATTAGCTCAAACTTAGAATCCTTCGAGTACCATAGGCCCATGTTAATGGTTTGTCTTAGGTAGCCAAAGATCCTTTTGACCTCTTTGAGGTGTTTTTCAGTTGGGTGTGCCTGATAACGCGCACATATAAATGTCGCAAAGGCAATGTCTGGTCGACTAGCAGTGAGATACATAAGTCCCCCAATCATACTACGATACTTAGTTTGATCAACTTGGGTACCCTATAAAT
>BQNB010055071.1:0-39269 GCA_026074375.1 Tanacetum coccineum
GTATCTAGAGACAAGGTTATAGAGAACCAGGTTAAAGGTTTTTACTTGGACTATAGCCGTTTTCACAAACATTGCATCATACAAAAAAATTCACGGGACATACATACACTATTGAGTTGCATTAGTTGGTTATACTAGATGCTTTCATGATCTATATACGTATTTATATTATATTACGTATATTACTATACATATCTTATATATTATACTTATATAAGTTTATATTATTGTTACAGATTAGCCATGTCATCAGAAAACGCATCGTCTGCAGTTACTTATACTTCCATATCTTCTGATTCGGATGGACCATCATGGGGTATTCCATCAGCCCTATTGCCAGGTTACATTGCTGAGTCTGATCTAGAAGAAGATCTGAAGGAGGATTATGTGGAGGATCCGATTGATTATGTTGCTGATACAGATGATGATGAGGAGCATGAGGAGGAGGAGGAGTCCTCAGATGATGACGACGAGGAGGAGGAGCACCTAGCTCCTGCTGTTGCTTTATTAGTTGTTGATCATGTCCCCTCTGCTAAGGAGACAGAGCCGTTTGAGACCGATGAGTCTGCGGCTACACCACCACCACCACCACCTGCATACCGTACTACTTCTAGGATGTCTGTCCGAACCCAGACACATATACCATTTCCTTCCGAGGAACAGGTTGATAGGCTTTTTGCCTTACCTACTCCACCACTATCTCTACTCACTCCATTATCATCACCACTTCCCCAGATACCATCACCACCCACCTATCACCTACTACCATTACCTGCACCATCCACTAGCCGTAGAGCTGACATACTCGAGGCTGAGTTGCCGCCTCAGAAGAGGTTACTACTTACTGCTCCCACACCTAGGTTTGAGATTGGGGAGAGTTATACTGCTGCTGCTGCTAGACAGCCAAGATCTACTGTGGCTCGTAGAGTCGACTATGGTTTTGTGGATACTTTAGATGCTAGTATTCGTGCTTCAGAGCAGAAAGCTATGGCCGCAGTTGAGTCGGTCAACTTGAGGGTTAATTATCAGGCTAGTGTTCATAGACGGGAGAGTGAGGAGTTCCAGACACGTCATTAGGATGCACAGGATAATCATACTTGTAACACCCCCAAATTGGGTCGCAGCGGAATAAGGGTCCGGGGCGTGTTACTTCATAGATCAATAACACAAGATGTATATAGAACGACCAAAAAGTCGTTTAAAAACTGATACATTGGATTTACAAAGTATTTGTTACATAAGCCGAAGCTTCACTTGTCTACTTGTTCAAAGTACAAAGATTTCTAGCCCATACAGTTATACAAAATGTAATGCGACAAAATCTTTAATGCATGATATCCCAATCAAAACCACCAATGTATCCCTTGCACCTCGTGCTTACTGATCCCCTGAAAAACATTGCTTTAAAACGTCAACAATAATGTTGGTGAATTCATAGGTTTGATAAATCATATATTGTAGGACCACAAGATTTCCCAAGTGTATGATAATGCAACAGATGCAGACATCATATAAATGTAATTACGTTGCTCTAAGCTCATGACACTGAAGCTTGACGTGTATGAATACCAAATTAATGGCCTACATTGCCCGTGGTGATGTTCTAACCCGCAACATCCTATATTCGACATGGTATACGTTCGTTTGTCCAGTGATAGCTAATCACCCGAACGGGGTTGTCAAACCCAATAGATCTATTAATAACATTCGCGCTCACAATCCCGCAATTGACAGTTCATGATAATGGGCTCAGATATGGGTTATCGCTACTTAGGCAACACGTAATCATAACATGAAACTTAACCACTTGTGTCCAATTGTAAAGCATTGCATGTTTTTCACCCCAAAAACTTTATAAAACAAAAACATGTAAAACGTGGGGCTATGAACTCACCTTGAGTGAGTAATGCCAAGTATATCACAAATAACGCGCCACGCGAATTGATCAAATGTGTAGGTCCTTATCAACAGGATCTCAATGAGCCTTAAACGACTTATAGTCCTCTGAATAAATCCAAAGATACTATGAATTGTACTATCGTTCGGGCTATCATAATTAAAGAGGTCATGACATGACGTACGAGGAGTTAGGACACTTTAAATCGTAAATCCAACAACTCGTCGATACGCCATCCGAAGAGGCCTCATTATGAAACTCCCTAGTAATATAGTACTTTGATAACCATATAACATTCTATATAGCTCAATCACCAACTAATGGTTTTGGAAAAGTTGTGTTTATAAGTTAAAACGTTTAAAATTACCGTTTAGTAAAACTGGCGTAACTTTCGCGTTTTAAACCCGATTCTCGCGTTTCTTATGTCCATCTTTTCGTATTAAGACGGGTTATCGATATTTGACATTTTCATTAAATTTGCCCCCTGATGAACAGTAACTTTTACTGTTCATAACAGACATGGGTTCTTATTTTCGTAAACAAATTTGTATTTGTTGTCGTAACACCCGTAAATGGTCGTATTTTATTTCGTTATAGCTCCGTTTTTATGAATTCTTTCGAGGACGTTATTCGTAATTTGAAAGTTCTATTTTTTATGATGTTCAAAAATATAACTTTCTGTCTATGAATAGTAACTTTTATAAAAATAGTTTTATAAAAGTATTAATTGTGTAAAAAACTCGCGAAATTCATAACTCGTTCGTTATTAATTGAAAAATTACGATTCTTATCATTTTGGAATCCTAAAAACATGTATTATTTGTTAAAAAATACCAAACCCTTGCTGTTTATAATTTTTATAAAAATGTTTTTATAAAAATTCCTTTACGACTTCGTTTATTAACGTATAACTCGTTTTTAACGTAACTTTTTCGTTATTAATCCGTTTAACAAGTTTCTTACTTTTTCGGAATCGTCGTGAAATGTATTTTTAATTTATTTTATAAAAATATAATATATATAGGTTTTATACCCGAAATTTTCAGAATGTTTGCATGGTCTTTATGTGTCCATTTTAAACCTTATTTTAAGTTTTTACCACTTTTACTTGTTACATAAAGTCTCATATATTTAGAATGTATTATATATCTTATATACATATTGTTCAAAGTTTATAATTGTCATATGTGTCCAAGTAACACAAGTCTTGCCATGTGATAAATTCCATAACCTTTACACTTACTTATTTAAGTACTAGTTTACATATGTTAACTTTTTACATATATTTCATTAGTATACAAGTATCCTCATTATAGCATAACCTTATTTTAATGACTATACAACATCATTATAAGTCCATAAATTAACTTAACTAGTCATTAGTATATTTTTTTAACTTGATACATATTATGAAAACCATGAAACCCTAATTTGTCCACAAACATGTTTACACTATATTAACATAATGTAATACTTTTATGTCCATTTTTCCATGTTATTAACAATATCATATCATGTATAAAAGTGCTCAAAATATTGTTTACAAGTAAAAACCACTTTTATATGTATAAAAATTATAAATGGTGATTTCAAGCCATAAGAAACATCATATGCATATAAATGATAAAGGTAAAAATATAAAGAGATTATATAGACCTTATATGATGTGTAGATGATGAAAAATATGAACTAAACCCTAGTTTAGCCTTGAAATCCAATCTTGCTAAGTGTGGAACCCTAACTTGCTTTTTCTTGATTAAAGGTTACAAAAGGTGATTGAATGGTTGGGAACACCTTAGGACATCTTATGATAGATGTGTATAGAAGGTAAGTACGCTTGATAAAAGTTTGTTATGGATTTTTCCTTGGGTGGGCTTAAGTGAGGTGGGCTCTATATGGACCAAAAGGAGGGATTTTTGCCAATTTACACCAAGTGTTATGCATACTATGTGTGTTCTCTTGCCTTTTATATGAATAACATGGTCTTTGGTCAAGTCTTGGGCAAGAAGGGTCAAGGAAACACTTAGAGGGAATTAGGGATTTCATGTTTATATGTTTTTGGTCAAGGAGACCAACTAGGCTAGTGTTTTAATTACTAAGGTTGAACATTGACCATGACTTAAGACTTTGACCTATTTTCTTGCTCACTAAGGGTGCATTTCGTGTACTAGGGGGGGGGAAGGGTTTTTATACATTTTTCTAGTTAATGAACCAATGGTTAAAGTTTTAACTAGTTACAAGTTTGTAGAAAATACATAAAGATGTGTTTTCTTGCAATATTTTGTGTACAATATAATTTTTAGTGTAAAAAATGTATGAGACATTTATTTAGCTAAATTTTAATAAAACTTTAGCTATTGGGTATAAACGATAGTATTTGTTGAAGCGTAGATAATTTATCGTGCTTCCGGTTACGCTTAAACGAACATTTATCGTTAAATGAATTTAACTCACGTAACCAATAAAATAAACGAATGAAGATCATAATTATTATCAAAATAATTATATAACTCATGATTGATGTAAACGTTTGACGGTTTGATGCCCGTTTACATTAAACGATAATATTTAGCGTACGCGATTTAATCTAACGCTTACGACTTAAAGTAAACATGTACAATTAAAAAGGTACAATGTAAATTTATTAATAACACAAATGACTCTGAAACACGAGGTGTTATAATTTCCCTTATGGGTACAAAGATTGCAGACTTAGTAAGTCGGTCGACAATCACCCAAATGGTGCCATAGCCTTGTGACGACTTAGGAAGCTTCGTAACAAAATCCATAGTGATGTTGTCCCACTTCCATTGAGGTATATCAGGTTGTACCAACAATCCTGATGGCCTTTGATGTTCTGCCTTGACCTTGGCACACGTCAGACATTTACTAACATAGGTGGCGATGTCGGCTTTCATATTGGGCCACTAATATAGCTTTTTCATGTCTTGATACATCTTGTCAGAACCATGATCATAGTCCTCAAGTCGCCATAACATGGTAACCAACTCCTGCCATTGAAGCATAGAGTTCCATCCGCACGAGGTTCCAACTTTTCCGTTCTAAATTTCTCTGGATCCTTTGAGTTTTTAACCAACATGCCTCCAACATCTTCGTTCTTGATGTTCTCTGGTTTTCGTGCTTCAATCTGAGCATTTAGGATTTGTTTAGGAAGATCCAAGCCAATAGTCATCACTAAGGCTCGAACTCTTAATGGTTTACTCCGCTCCTTCCTGCTCAAAGCATCAGCAACAACAATCGCTTTCCCCGGGTGGTAACGGATCTCACAATCGTAATCACTGAGCAGTTCTAACCAACGACGTTGCCTTATATTCAGCTCTTTTTGATTAAGAATGTGTTGTAGACTCTTGTGATCCGTGAACACCGTACACTTGGTTCCGTACAAATAGTGTCTCTAAAGTTTCAGAGAAAACACTACCGATCCAAGTTCTAAATCATGAGTTGTATAGTTCTTCTCATGAATTTTTAATTGGCGTGATGCATAAGAAATTACTTTCTCTCTTTGCATTAATACAGCACCCAATCCCTTATGCGACGCATTGCAATAGACTACGAAATCTTCGCTTCCCTCAAGTAAAGCCAGAATTAGCGCACTGTATAACTTCTGCTTTAATAACTGGAAAGCGGCTTCCTGCTTGTCTCCCCAATCAAACTTAACTCCTTTCTGAGTAAGCTTGGTCATTGTCTTGGCAATCTTTGAAAATCCTTTGATGAATCTTCAGTAATACTCAGCAAGACCTAAGAATTGGCGAATCTCCGTTGGCGTCTTAGGGGATTCCCAGTCGTTTATGGATTCGATTTTGGCAGGGTCCACGTAAATGCCTTGACTATCAATCACGTGGCCGAGAAATTATTACCTTAGCAATCCAAAATTCACCATTTAGAGTATTCCAGCTTAATCTTCTCTTCTTTTAGCACAATCTCCAGATGCCTTTAAGTTGTTCTTATGCACCTTCTTGTTACTGAGTAGATAAGGATATCGTCAATAAAGACAATTACAAACTTATCTAAAAATGGCTTGCACACGTGGTTCATGAGGTCTATAAATACTGCTGGTGCATTTGTCAAGACAAATGGCATAACTTGGAACTCGTAATGACCATACCGAGTTCGAAATGCCGTTTTTGGAATATCCTCTTCCCGTACTCGAAGCTGGTGATAACCTGATCGCAAGTCTATCTTAGAATAAACATTGGATCCTTATAGTTGATCAAACAAATCGTCGATCCTTGGGAGTGGATAACGATTCTTCACTGTCAGCTTGTTCAGTTCCCGATAGTCGATGCACATTCGAAATGATCCATCCTTCTTTTTGACAAACAAGACCGGAGCTCCCCAAGGTGAGGAACTGGGTCTTATAAAGCCCTTGTCGGATAGTTCTTTCAGTTGCTCCGACAACTCTTTCATTTCGGAAGGCGCCAATCGATAAGGTGCCCGTGCCACAGGTGCAGCACCAGGTATCAGATCGATTTGAAATTCCACTTGTCAAGTCGGAGGAAGACCCGACAAGTCCTCAGGGAATACATCAGGAAAATCTTGAACTATCGATACGTCCTCAAGTCGCTTCTTCTCCGACTTGTCTTCCGTCTCCTTTGTAGTAACGTTTTCCAAAAAGACTGGACATCCTTTTAGCATGTATTCTTGTGTTTTGGTGTACGAGATAATGTGCAGACGAGCCTCGTTTCCCTGGTTGTTTCCGTCACCATGAACAATTAATGTTTCATTTCCCCAGGGAATGCGAACGATCTTCTCGGCACACACAATGATCGCTTGGTACTTCGCCAACCAATCCATACCAATTATAGCATCAAAACTACCAAGTTCTGCGGGCATTAAGTCTATGTTGCATGGGTGGTTTAGGAAGTTTAATGTACAACCCCTAAGGATAGTGTTTAACCCAATTATTTTCCCGTCGGCTAGTTCAACGTCATAATAGTGATCTAAGGTAGATGGCATGATATCAATTTAGGAGCTAAATCCAGTAGACACAAAACTCCTATCGACACCAGTATCGAATAAGATAGAAGCATAGAGGTTGTTTAGAAGGAACGTACCCGTCAAGACGTTGGAGTCTAGGTTTGTCCTCGCATGCCCTACCGCATACACTTTGGCTGGAGCATTGCCACCTCCAACTTGGTTACCACGGTTGTTGTTGTTCTTCAGCTTTGGGCATTCCCTCTTAAAATGTCCTTGAACTCCACACTCAAAGCAAGTAGGCTTCTGACCTGACCAGTGCCCCTCTGATTGTTAGCATTGTTAGTGGTTGCAGTGCTCATGCAGTCACGGGCCAGATGGCCGACTTTATTGCACTTGTGGCATCTAGGAGCACATGGACCGTTGTGGTGATAGTTGCATTTTGAGCATAGGGGTTTAGATCCCCCATATTGTTTCTTTTCACCAGTCCCTGCAGTATAAGCCCTGCCAGTGTTCTGCCTCTTGTTATGTTGTTGTTGTTGTTGTTGTTGGTTCTAAGTGTTCCTTGAGGTGTCCTCAAACTTCCTTTTACTCTTTATCCGGCGTTCAACAAAAGTGCGGATTTTCTTATCCAATAGCTCGGTTGCGATTTCAACTGCATCTTGCATTATCTTTGGTTTAGACGCCACTACACTCCTATGAATCATGTCGGGAAGACCACCGACATATTTTTCAATTTTATCAGATTCTTCGGGAAACATCCTCCCGTACAACAAAGCCAATTCCTGAAAGCGTTGGGTATAACTTGTCAAGTCAGTACCCTTCACCTTCAGATCCCAAATCTCCATTTCTAGTTTCTTGATTTCATTTCGAGGACAGTATTTGTCCGTCATCATTTTCATGAGTGTTTTCCAAGGCATACCGTAAGCGGCATCATGACCGACTGTCTTGACATGGGTGTTCCACCATGTTAAAGCAACTGAATGGAGAATGCAAGTAGCAAACTTGACTTGATTCTTAACTGTACAATTACTGATGTGGAAACCATACTCCATTCTTTATTTTTTATTCAAAAAAATACCCAACCACCCCCCCAGAATAACAAACAGAATAAAAAAATAGAGTAAAAGAAAATATATAATAACGGGAGTTTTGTTTTATTTTTTTTCCCAAAAACCAATAAAAAACCCCCCCGAAAAAGAATAGAACAAAAAAGAAATAAACACCCAACAACCAGAAAAAAAATCAAACCACCAGAACCAACCCACCTAGCAAAAAGAATAATCATACAAACAAAAAAAACCATTAAGATAGAGCAGAAACTCCTTTTGTGCCTTTGAAGTTTAATGGTTTACATTTGAGAAAGTCAGTGTAAGTACATTCACGGGCAATTCGTTCTATCCTTCTAACACCCGCTCCCGAAATATGGCTATCATCACCATTTGTATTTCTGTCACCATCACGTGCTGCCAAAGCGGCAGTAACGCCTTGTCATCATTGCCTTCAGCTGGCACTTAGTGACAATGTGGTGGCGGGAGGTGTGGTTGTTTGTTTCTTGGGTTTAACCTCGTGGTCCATTTTCTTGGTGCCATTTTCTAAATCATAAGAAAAATATAATACCCTTTATAATTTCACAAAATCATAACCATGACATGACATATACACAATAAGTAAAGAGAGATCACAACACACAGTAAAATATACAACTGAATTGAAGTTAATAATGGTGTAGCTAAATCGACATTCATTCATAATAAATTCGATTACAAACATGACATAATACCACCATTCCAAATATAATTGGAAAACATACATGATTGGTTCAGATACATTCACAACGATTTGGTTACAAGATAAAATATACAATCTAAAGCCATACTAGCCAAGATTACTCATAATACTTAGTAGGCTGTATAAAATAACTAGCCATAACATGATCTATGAACTGCTACCGGCCTCCTTCGGTGCATCAGGTTGTGCAGAACCTTTAGCGGGTCCCTGCTGCCTCTCAAACTCTGTCATTTGGGTCTAAAGCCTCTTCAGCAGTTTTAGTGCCTCAATGAACTGTGCCTATCTCCTGTGGTCCGCTGCTAGCATCTCTGTAATCGCCGCTTGTCTCCTGCGGTCCGCTGCCTGTAACTCTGTAATCACTGCCTGATGTACTACCACCTGAGTACGTAATGCCATAACCCCTGATCGTGCAAGGTCACTAGCATCCATGGATCATCCCCAAGCCTCTTGATACATCCTGGCCTCAGCCTCTATGATCCTAGCAGTACGAGCATGTGCACGCCTATCCCTATACAACATGTTGAGCCGGCCAGCCATCAACTGTCGCTTAGTCTGCTCATCAACCAACCTCGTATAAATCTCGTCTGTGTCTTGCCTAACCCTAGTAGTAAACTCTGTCATTCTTCGATCCAACTCTGTGTCATCAGTCGCTGGTTCCCCTGGCATGTCTACCAGCATCTCATCCCCAAGTGTTGGTCATCCCATAATTAACATCTCTCTCTAGATCTCGAATAATCTCCCTGTCTATGGTAGCAACAAAACCATAGGCCGCAAGGAACCCTCCAGGAGGCCTAGCAGTGGGGGCAGACGAGCTCTCTCCTACCTCATATCTCGGACCGAGAGCGATACCTAACCTCTTTCGAGGCGGTAAGGTAACCTCGGGTCTGTCTACTCTACGGTCAGTAGAGAATAGATGCAAAGGTGGTGATGAAGTAGGTAGCGGTATGGGTAAAAGTGGTGGTGTCCCCGATGATGGTACATCTAATATGGTGTGGGAGAGTATGATGGGTGGTGGTAATGGTAGTGAATGGGAAGTAGATGGGGGCTCAGCTCTCAACAGGATCATCACAGCTTGATAACCCAACGGACGAATAGGACTAGCATGTGGTGGAGATGATACAGGTAAGGGTGGCGATACTGGTAGTGGTGATAGTATCGGGGGTAGTGGTGGAGAAGGAATATGAGGCAGTGGTGATGACCATGGGAAAAGTGGTGATGGTGGTGGAGTAGGTATAGCAAGGAGTCTGCCAACCTCCGTATCAGACCAAAAAGGTGTAGGTGTCTCATCTCGGATTGATATCCTAGCAGTAACGCGGTAAGCAGGATGTGGTGGTGGTGTGGCCGCAGACTTGTCGGTCTCAAACGGCTCAGTCTCCTTAGCAGATGGGGCCTGATCAACAGCGGGTAAAGCAACAGTTGTAGAGTCGGCAGGAGCTGGGTGCTCCTCCTCCTCCTCGTCCCCCTTAATATCAGTATCATCATCCTCGTCATCATCGGATGACTCATCCTCATCATCGCCATTGTCTCCTCCGTCTGCAGGATAATCAGCAGGATCCTCCTCAGGGTCCTCATCATCATCCTCCTCCGGATCCTCCTCAGGATCTGACTCAGGAATATAGCCTGGCGAATCAGTAGTGGGTGAGAGAGCAGCAGGTAGGGGCTGCTACTTAGCTGGGAGTACCTCATTCTCTGGTGGCATAAACTCTGGATAAACCGGCTCTGGAACAAAGTCTGGTGAAGGTGGGTACTCAGGACCCTACACATAATCAGGAGATGGCGGGGCCTGAAAAGCAGGCCTTTGGTGGCATGAACGGGACCCGTTCGGGTGAGTCATGTTCACTATGCTGGTTTGCCAGACAACGAACGTATACCATGTCAGACATAGGATGTTGCGGGTTAGAACATCATCACGGGCAATGTTGGCAATTTATATTGCAATTCATACATGTCGAGCTTCAGTGTCATGAGCTTAGGAAAACGTAATTACACTTTATGATGTTTGCATCTGTTGCATTATCATGGGGAAATCTTGCGGTCCTACATTATACATTTTATAAACCTATGAATTCAATCAACAATATGTTGACGTTTTAAGCATTTTTCAGGGGATCAATAAGGCATGAGGTGCAAGGGATACATTGGTGGTTTTGATTTGGATGTCATGCATTAAAGATTTTGTCGCATTACATTTTGTATATCTGTTATGGGCTAGAAATCTTTGTATTTTGAACAAGTGAAGCTTTTGGCTTTTGTAACAAACAATTTGTTAAATCCAATGTATCAGTTTTTTAAACGGTTTTTAATGGTCGTTCTTATATATATCTTGTGTTATTGATCTATGAAGTACCACCTCCAACTCATATTCCACTGCGACCTAATTTGGGAGTGTTAAAATTACCAAACTAACCCTTACTTGCCACATGGAAGCTTACAACGTTCACCTTGTTCCTCACAAATCCCAGTTCCAAGTTGACTTCAAAATAGGATGGTTCTTCTCTTCGTCGTCCCTCGATGGCAACACGATTATTTATTTCAAACCATTGATGGCCTTAGAATTTTGTTTATGCCGGTAAATAAATTTGTGTAACAAATTAAGGAAGATAGACAGTGGTTGTATCGGTGATGGAAGCTGTGACTTGGTTTTTATCCACTCTTGGTTTTTATCCACTGTGTTTTATCTTTGGAAAAAGAAGCATCTTTCTAACTTATTACTTAAGAGAGTATTATAAATTATGGATGGATAACCATCCAAGTGCTCACCAGCTGTAAAAAGTTACAAATTTCTAATAGTCTAATACTATTATTGTGGTTTAATATTTTTTTTGTTAGTAAAAAAATGAGTTCAATGTTGTGCATTAGATTTTAGTACACCGTTGTATTTTAATTCAAATGTCATATTAAGAATATACGTGTCCTTTCCCGTCATTTAACTTTATGAGTAACTAAAATAATCTAACTTACCAAACACTCAAAAACTGATTTTCTGATTATTGCGTTTTCATACATCATAATTAAATCCAAACACTAAATTTTAAAACCACGTTTTCTAACAGCTGATTATTTGATTATCCGTTTTCAAAACACATAATCTTTTTTTAATAAGCAATCCCAAACATCCCCTTAACATGTTTAATTTTATTCACGACTGCAAGTTGTCTCTAGAAAAACAATGGTCGTCACTTTTTCTCACCTGGGTTGCCAAACGTAGATTTTGGTTAGTTGCATATATGCAGTCATCATATTATGATTATTATCTCATTCAAGATGAATACCAAAGACCTTCTACGTTATACGTAGTATATATTAAAAACAGATTATATTTTGCTTGTTTTGAAGCAAGAGTGGGACCAAATTATATTGGGTTTTGGTAGATAACTTATACACCATATCAATTGATATATATATACACTATAGCCTATGTGGTTGTCTAAAACGTCAAAACTGCATAACTATTGTATGCATCTTCCTTGGTAAAATATACATTACTTGTAACTTACGCATGTGTTTTGCTAAGGAATTACTTGTATCTTACGCATGTACTTTGCTAAGAAATATTTACTTGTATCTTATGCATGTGTACATTGTTGGAATTTGGTAGTCGGTTCCGCAAGTTATACGTTAGAAATACGTGAGCCTATCACTACTAGAAAATTGACCTTCACTGACAAATTTTTCGACGAACTGTTTTCCGTCGCTAATTACCGACGATCCTCTGTCAGATTAGCGACGAATATTACAGCTAAATTAGAACTAAGATTTTTCGCCTGACATCCGACGGATTTCCGAAGAATACGATTTTCCTCGAAAATCTGCCGGTAATTTACATAATTTGCAACGACTTTCCGACAGCCTATTGACAACCATACATACCCATCGTTAATCTGTCGGAAAAGTTATAAAGTTTTGATATTTATTACTCAAAACCACTAACAACTATTGTAATCATTTATTTTTTATCATCCAAATTCTCATTTTTATCCATTCCCTACTGCGCTTTATCTAAAACCAAAAATCACTTTAATTTCCCCCATTCATATCATAAATTTAACTAATAATTCAAATCACAATCCGATCTAATCAACATTCGGTATAATCAAGTAAGTTTCTATCACATTCAAATTACAATTCGATTATTTGCCCTAATTTCATTTTTTTATCTGATTTTGCCCCAATTTTGAACGTATTGTTTTGCCCTAAATATGAATTGATTATGTGAAACTGATTATGCAGTTCAGAATAGATCTTTTCTTACATTGTGAATTGATTAGAATGTGAATGCGTGCGTGCGTGCGTGCGTGCGTGTGTGTGTGTGTGTGAATGGATTATGTTGTTACTTTATCTCAGTGTTTGGCTGATTGGCGCGAGACTTGAATAATCAGATAAGCGGAATCTGTTTTGTTTGAGCTAAAACGGATAAGCGAAATCAGTTTTGTTCGAGCTGAGTGGCACTAACTGTAAGTTGTGATAAGTGTGTCGTACATGCTTTCATGTTTAAAGTTGGGATAATTAGTGGTTTGAGTGTTTGGCGGATAGTTAGAATCAATTAATTACGTGTTTTGTCATTATAATTTGTTTCGTTGAAGTTTGGCCGATTCACTTCTAGAGTTTAGTTTAGAAAATAAGCTAAACCAAACATCCCCTTAGTCTCTTAGTGTTGTGGGTGGGGTCAAATATGATAGCCTTTGTTTTTTGCAAATTTCTAAGGTGTGTTACTATTTCTAAGGAAGATCCTTCTAGTTAGTTAGTTGTTTAAATGGCATGTAAATACTATATAAATTAAAGGCAGTGGAGGAACTTAACTGTGATCTCGATATACACTAGTTCCTTTGGCCAAAATGGTAAATAAAAAGGAGTGTGGTAAGCAAGAAAAGAAAAGGGGGACCATACCATCGAGTTAAGTTACAACTAACTAAATAGAAGAATCTTCCTTTGATCTGGTGGTATGTTTTGATTTTGCTAGCTATTATTAAGTGATTTTTATTGCTTAATCGGCTATTTTATTATAGATCGATCTCTCACTCTTTCTCTATAATAATTATGATCATAAAGGCTTGCTTTTTATTAGGAGGTCTACTGTAATCCGATATGAATTGTAAATTAGTTAGATTTATTCATTGAATATGCTGAATTGAAACGAGTTCTTATGCTATAGATTTGTATGAGTTATGGGAACATAATACAAAATTCATGTCTTCTGCTCAAGATCCGTTTTATATTGTTAAAGACGAGATTCAAGAGTCCTTAAGTTGCCTTTTCTTTCTTTTCCGTCTACATCATTTGCCATTGCTGGAACATCTTAAGTTAACAGTTTATGTTCATTAGATTGATAAGTTATAGTCAACGTTTCATCAATGGGAACACATCCCTGTTGCTAGTGGGGAGCAATCTCATCTCACAAAGGAACTCCTTTCCAATTGCGACAACATTGTTTCCTGTTCTATGTGATACGTGTAAAGGGTTAAACCTTATAGAATACGCAGTGTTTAGATTATAAAGTTTGTGACAATAGGGGATGTTAATTTAGACAATCTATGTTTTTGTCTAAATAGGCAAGTTGTTTACCAATATGCATAATGTCAAGGAATTTATCGTGACATTATTAACGTATCAAATATTAATACTAAGTTTCAAAGTCAGGAAATAATGTAAAATATATTTAGAAACTTGTGAGAAGATAAAACTCATACATCTAGACAGTCGGTTCCCGCACCCCATGAGATCGAGTTTAGTTACCACGCCAAATGTTCGGTCACCTAACTCCAAAATAAGAAATTTAGTATTCTAATTCTGTGTATGGAAAATGGCTAACAGGAAGCGCGACATTACCATATGTCCTTGCGGCCCAGAGGTACCACCCCAACTGAAAATTAACATTCAGGTTAAAGTTGAAGTAGATTTTAGACATATATGTGTGTGCATGCGTACATTGGCCAAAGACCACATAAGAACGGATCATGAAAACTTTTATTGACAGAGAAATTGAATTTAACAACCATAAGATACCTGAAGGATCAACTTCTTTAGAAAGCTTTATAGCATCAGATGTGACAATGTCTTGATTAGCAGGGGAAATTGCCAATATAGCAGTGTTGTCAATAATTTATAAATGCAGGAAATCTTAAGGTTGTTGATTTACTTGACCAGACATTCCCATATCCTTTGTATGTTGTTAGAAGGCAAATGCAGGTAATCTTTCAAGTGTGCTTTCTATTATATACATATGTGCAATCAAAGTATGAGATAACCAAGATACATGTTTCTGACCATCACAGGTTCAGATATTACGCTCTTTAAACAGCTAACAATTAAAAGGAACAATGGGAACTCTTATTATGATTGTTCAGAAAGAAGGGTGGAAGCTTCTATTTTCGAGACTGAGCATCAACTATATGAAGGTAAGATACTCTGATATAACCATTCGTTACCCTATTCAGAGGTGACAAGATGGGTAAGTCAGGTAACGTACAAGTTTAAGTTAAAATTGGTAACTTTAGTATGTGTCAAAGCATGCCGAAAGTTATGAGACTACAAAAGGTATTGGCATGTGCTCATTTTTCATTTATTGTTCATTAGGTATGAGACTACGAAAGGTATTCAGATAGCAAGATTTCTTGGTATCGTGCCGTGCACCATCGTTATGGATCTTGAGGGTACCGACGGAAGGGAGCGTGGAGGAAGTTATTTTATTTTCACCTTTTGTTGTTTTCATATCATATCACGCTGATATCGTCTAGTCTAAAAAATGATTTCTTTGTAGTGTGCCGCCAGAATTTGATGTAAAGGAACTTGAAGCATATTTTTCCGCGATAGCCCCGATGGAAGCTGCAAACGCTTCTAGTTCGAACCCTGAAAAAGTCCATCTGGTAATGCAATGTAAACTGAGTACCTAATTCTTCTATTATGTATATGATTTTCATTATTTATTACAGTATAAATTAGATAACAAAATAAACATTATCAACAATCTATAGTAATTCTGAACATTGTTCATGTGTCTAAGTTGATCCGAGGAGGGCCATTAGTGTTATATCCAGATTTCAGTTGGCTTTGTCTTAGAAAAGATATTATCTCCATTATGTGTTCTTCTTGTTATCTTCGAGTCTCGACCTGAGGCACTAGTCTAGGTACGTAATTGGATAATGATTATAGAAACTCTTGTTACTTGTTCTAATGATAACTTGGATGTTTATATAAAGGGTTTAGGAGGTTTATGCATTTGGGTTGACTTTCAAGTTTTAACTCGCTTTAGCCATTTGACCCGCTTCCTTTCTAGTTAAATTCGAACAAGTAACAACAGTTCTATAACGAACAAGTAATACAAGTTCTATAAAACAAGTTTATATAAAGGGTTTCAGAGGTTTATGCATTTGGCCTCACTTTTCTGGTTGTATAATGGATTTGACCAGTTCTATGAAACAAGTCTCGTGCTAGAATCAGGCATAACATGAGTTGTTATTGTAGGTTCTTGCCTCGCATGGTTGCAAGTTTTAGAGCATTCATCTGTTTATGCATCTGTTATGTGTCTTTGAGGTAGAAGTAGCTATGGTAAAAGGCTACTGGAGGGAAGAAGAAAGGCACTTTAGCTGGGTTAGGTACAAGAGAGGATTCATGGTGACCCGTACATCAGCAACATCAAGTTCCAGTTCCACATCTAGCGAACAAGTTTACTTAATATTTGATTTCACATGTTTTATGGCAAAAATATTTAAATTTGAAGTTTCATAGGATATATATAGCTGATGAGTGATGACCTAATGTGATTTATATGTTAGGGTAGCTTAAGGTTTTTAGTGGTTTTGGTATTGTCTCCCGTAACTAATCTGATATGCCTACTTATTCATTGAAAGTGTATTTCCAAAAATGAGCAGATAAGTAGTTACAATGTGTTATCCCAAACACCCCATAACCATATACTGTGAATGATATGTTTTAAAAGCTGGTGGATTATGTTCAGTTAAGTTTTTGAATCTCGAAGCTACTTGATTTTGACTTGTTATCCACAATTTAAGTGTACTTCCTTGATTTTGACAACTATGATGATTAATATGTTTAACAGAAGGTTCACTTAGGTTCAAAAACACGCTAGTTATATTTGAGTATTTCCAGTAGGTACACTTAAGGTTCACTTATGTTCAAAGACTAATGCAGAGCTGCTACAGTTCAAGTAATAGTTATATGCAATGTCCTGTTATATTCATTTATATTCATCTGACATTGATGTTTATAGGTTTCGGGATTGCCCGTTCTAATCAAGAACATGATTCTCCGGAGCGTGAAATCAGAAACTGATTGGTGGACAAATGTTGCCCACTGTAATCGCGAATGGATATCATAGGGGTGCCACACTTTATAAGATTGTCTGTCGGAAGAACTTTAGGAGGCTGACTCGTCTTTGGTTGAAGTTTACCGATTCACGCCTTCCTCCTTAGTTGGATAACGTCATTTTAATATTTGGATTAATTACTCTAGTTTGATCTTGAATGTTTTGAATGATCATTTGCATTTTGATTTGACTACAACTTTTGTGATTTGAATGCTAAATTTTCGTAATGGATAAATTTAATTTTGAGCTATCCATTTTATTTATTATCTCTTTTTTAGTTATTGTAGATGCAGGATTAAATACATGAGAGCTTTAATAAGTGAAACTATTTGTATTTTTGTGACAGAACATTGACCATTTACCGACAACATTTTTCTGACAGATTTCCGACTGACTTTTTCCGTCAGATTTTCGACATAAAGTTTACCGACAAATTTCTGACCCGTTTTCTCAGTCGGTGTTTCCAACAGATTTCCGAAGGATAGTAATTAGCGACCAGAAATCACAGACGACCTATTTCCATCACAAATATGTCAGAAACAACTGTTACCGACAGATTTCCGACGGAAAAGGCTGTCGCTGAAGACCTGTTATGTAGTAGTGTATTGGGGGCACACGCGTTAAACACATAGAGTATGTTTTACTTCATGATAATATTTAAATGGTCATTATTTACCGTTAATTGTTTATTAAAGTATAACGAATATTTAAAATATAAACATGAGGGACTAAAACGAACAAAACCCGAACCCGGGGGTGGCTTTGTGTAGCCGACTCCCCTAAGGGATCTTTAGGGGTGTTTGGTTTGGTTAGAGAGAAAAGGGAGGGGGGAGAAACTTTAGGTTTCCTTGTCGTACAAGAATTGAGGTAGGGTTATGTGCCTATATAAACACATACCCCTCACCTAATTCTTCAATTCATTCAATTGATCAAATCCCTAAAACCCTAAATAGTTTCGGTGTTCTCCTACTCCTCAAAACTCTAACCGAAAACCCTCAAGGGATTTTTGGTTTTCCCCTCCACCGAATTTCGACAAACCCTCGTTAGGGTATTTTGGTTCTTGTTTGGTGATTCAAGGTTTTACACATGGTGCTTGTTGGTGGTTCTCCTAGCTCGACAAAGGCATAAACCCAATTAGGTTTTATTTGGTTTTCGGTTTCAAGCAACCGAATTAGGGGTGCTTTGTTATTCGGTTAAACCCTAACCGAATTAGGGTTTGATTTGGTTTTCGATTACAAGAAGCTCACAAGGTGCGTTTGGTAATTGGTATAATACACAAGGTGTTTAGATCGTGAAGGTAGACTAGCAATCAACTCGTACTCGGTTGACGTGTTTGTGTGAGCAACCGTAGAGGCAGTAATTTAACTGCTATTCGTTTTCAGGATCTAAAGCTTAAAGGTTAGTTTACTTCCCTTTTATTATGTGTTAATCTTTATGCTAAAACTAGATCCATTCCGCTGCGTGGTCGTAGCTAAACTGGTTACCCAATTTGTTAAATCCCTACAATTGATTGTTATGTATGTATAAAAAAATAAAGTATTTTTACAATAAAAATGTATATTACTACTAACAAGTTTGTAAGTAAAGAAAAAATAATTTAATAATTATAGTTATCATGTTTAACTAGATTCTAATCCGATTGCGTACTCGTAGCTAAATGGTTTACCTAGAATGTTAAATCCCAACAGTGACATCACGAGGTCAACTCGTTTTCGGCATTATGGGTCTTACACTTTGAATATATTCATGTATTGATTGTTCACGCCTTGATTAAATTCATTTATAACTTGATCTACTAGCGCTCTTAATATTTTATTTAATGTTTTTCTTGCAAAATTTGGCAAAGATTATGCAAATCATTGCCATTTGTTAATTAAATATTTGTAGATCTTGCATCTTGATAACTTTTGATTGACTAAAATGAAATATAATTAAATTGTTATTTAGTATATATGTTTCTTTTTTTAATAGATCACACTACATATATAAACGTATTAACGCGTGCGTCCCCTTAGGCTCGAATGAATAATCCGGACATATATTAATTTATACTTGGACATATTCCAACAGTCTTATGGTTCTCCATTTGGGGAATACTCGCAAGAGAACTTGGATTTTACATGTTTACTTGTATGCTTAATGTCATCTTTTGTATTATGAATCCATGTATGCATGATTATTTAATGTCTAATTGTTTACACGCCTAAATAAACATGCCATATGACTAAAAAGATGATGTTGATGTATGTCTATTAATTTTACACGCCGCTCATAGTGACCAACCATTTGTTTCGTGGAAAACTATTTTTTGTGAAGAAATTAATAAGACGTTAAACTATGAAACTTGTTTTTCATGAATTAAAAACTAGACGCTATGGACTCATGGGAAGTACGGCTCATCCACTAGAACAAACTATAAGAGAAGTGTTAGATATTAGAAAAAGACTCGGTCACCCAGTGTATTTTACTGTTTACTATAGCTCGTAGTTTAATAGTTAATAGTATGATTTTCGGTTTGAAGTCGGGCACGAATACCCGGTCTATTGTAAGTACTATATATAGCCTCTTCTAACTTTGGAAGAGGCAAGCTAGTCATTATTCCTTTTACAAAGAAACACTTTCTCTCTCTAGAATATTCTCTCTCAAGTGTTCCTCTCTCTAGAAACTAGCCAAATCCAAGAATCGACCCCGTGTTATGATATAGGATATACCACAACCTTAGGGCCCTACCAACCCATGGTGAATTTCGTGTACTGGTCAAAACTCTAACGATTTTTACAAGTTCCTGCTTTGGTCGAACTTTATTCGAGTAGGCTTGTGGTCATACCTTGACCCGAAAGCATAAGATGTACTAAACATGCTCTTCAACATTATTACTTCTTACTAATGGTTTTTGACCAGATATCAATAAACCTAATCGAGTTGCATTAAAATCAATTACGCTCGAAAAAGCTTACCGCTTGCCCCCACTTGTTTACGCCCTGGTCAGACCTTTGGTAATAAGTGGAGTTCAAGTTGGATCTTAGTCTAATAGTAAATTAATTTGTGTAGTTAATTCTATAGAATTTTAAATATCAAAAACACTATTGTTTGAACTTTTTATATTGTAGATGACTACCTCAATCGGAAACAATTCGGTATTCAGGAGTTTCTTTGAGAAACAAAAACTCACTGGACCCAACTTCATTGATTGGTACAGACAACTACGTTTGGTACTTTCAACTGAAGACAAGGAAAATTACCTTAAATTGAACTTTTTCTAAATTGTAGATGACTACCACCGTAGTAAACAATTCGTTATTCAGGTCGTTGTTTGAAAAACAAAAATTAACTGGAAACAACTTCATGGAATGGTATCGCAATCTTCGGATTGTGCTCTCTACTGAAGACAAGCTACCATTTCTGGAACCGCCAATACCTGTTTTGTCAGTTCCACCTCAGGGACAAGCAAATCCTCCGGATGTCGTGACCACGCATAAAGCGTGGGTCAAGGCTCAGAAGGAAATTGCTGAGCTTATGCTTATGACCATGGACCCAGATATCTAAAAGAATCTGGAGCACCTTGGTGCATATGATATGCTTAAGGAACTGAAAACGTTGTATGTACAACAAGCAGATCAGGAACTTCTTCAGACCGTGCAAGAATTCCACGTGTGCAAACAAGAAGAAGGGTAGTCTGTTAGCTCTTACGTTCTTAAAATGAAGAGCTATATAGAAAACTTGGAACCTCTCGGTCATGCTATGACTCAAAATTTATCTGTCAGCCTTATCTTGGTTTTACTGAGAAAGGAGTATGATAGTTTTGTGCAAAATTACAACATGCATAGCATGGGGAAGACCGTGGTTGAGTTGCATGCTATGCTAAAGCTACATGAGTAAACTCTGCCTCTAAAATAAGTTGCACTTGCATTACATGCTATAAGAGCAGGAAGGATCCAGAAAAACCAAAAGAAGAAATCGCATAAGGCTGCAAAGGGGAATCAATGGAAAGGCAAAGTGAAGATGGGTTATGCACATATGCATGCGCCATATTTTGCTCCCAAACCCAAGAATCCTCCAACCCAAGAAGGATAATCTAGCAAAGGACGCGATATGCCACCAATGTGGTAAAGTGGGTCACTGGAGAAGAAATTGCCCCATTTATCTCTTAGAGTTGATGAAAAGAAGAAGTTATCTCAATGAGCTAGCACTTCAGGTATTTTTACCATAGAACTCTATTATTTTCCTAGTACATCTTGGGTTTATGATACAGGTTATGGGACTCACATCTGTATAACTACTCAGGGTCTCAGGGGAAGTAGGAAACTAAAGCCAGGAGCTTTAAGTCTGTATATAAGCGATGGTCATCGTGCAGCCGTTGAAGCTATTGGCGATTATCATTTGTGTTTCCCTAGTGGGTTTGTTTTAATTCTGCACAATTGTCATTATGCTCCCTCCATTACAAGGGGGATCATTTTAGTTTCTCGTTTGTACAAGGATGGTTTTGTTAACCACTTTGAGAATGTTAATTCAATTTCTATTTTTAAGAATAATATGGTTTATTTTAATGCTATCCCTCGGGATGATATTTATGAAATTGTCATGTCTTCTTCCAATACAAATGAAAGTTCTATGTATGTTGTTACCAATACTTAATGCATACCTTCTAAACCCTAAACCTAAAAAACCCCTAAATCGTGCCTAAAAACCCTAATCTAAAACCCTAAACCCTAAACGAAACCCAAAAACCCTAGTTTCACTTTAAACCTAAAACTAAACCCTAAACCTTAATCCTAAACCTTAATCCTAAACCTTAAACCTTAATCCTAAACCCTAATCCTAACATTAAAAGCACAAGGTACAAACACTTAATGCATGACTTCTAAACCCTAAACCTAAACCCTAAATCGTCCTAAAACCCTAATATAAAACCCTAAACCCTAAACGAAACCCTAAAACCCTAGTTTCATTTTAAACCTAAACCTAAAACTAAACCTTAAACCTTAATCCTAAACCCTAATCTTAAATCCTAAACCTTAAGCTATCGTAAACCCTAACCTTAACTCGAGTTAAGACCAAAAACCCTAACCCGAAACCAAAACCAACCTGACACCCCTTTATTTCATTTTAACCCATTTTAAACCAAACAAGCACCTTAAGCACCACTATTACATCACCACCATGTCATCTAGCAACCACACAAGCACCTCCATCACCTCCTTGTAAACTACTACCACCACTTGCACTCCAAACACCCTCCTCGTCACCCCTTGGCAGCCGCACCCTTCACCACCACTCCATACCTTGTATAGCTACTCCTAGCCCTTCCTAACAATCCTATAGCTGCCCTTAGTCATTACCCTAGCACCCTTGGTCCTTACTTCAAGCCACAACCCTTAGCCACCAAGTTTTCGAGCCTTATAAATAGCCAAGACCCCCATTCTTTCAATCACACCTCAAAAACTCATCACCATACACATGGAGTTCTAAATCAGACCAAGGAGGATCAAGAGAAGTCCCTAAGATCAGAATTGAAGCTAAGAATCAAGAGAAAGAAGCCATTGAAGTCATTTCTAGGCGTACGAAACCAAAAACACCATTTCGACCCATTTTAGCTCAAGTAAGCTCAAAATCTTGTTCAATAAGCTCATGATCTGTTTTAGAACTTTTATTAGCCTTGTTAGATCCTATATAAACTCTTGTTTGATCCCTTGAACCACAAACCCATGCGTTTTTGGTTAAAACCCTAAAAATGACCCGTTTTGATTTTCTAGCTAACGAATCCTTTTTCTAAACTTTTGTTACGTTAGAACATCTTATTTTAGCTTATTCTAATAAGCCATGACCTGCAAAACTCTTTTGGATTTCAAAAATAACAAAATTATGACTTGATTTGTAAATGTTTTCATGCATAGGGGTATATATCGTAACTTTCTAAAATTTATAACTAAAGGGACTGAAAATGTCATTTTCCAAAAGCTATAACTACATGGGTCTGTTTTGCTAAGTTCTAAAGTTAAAGGTTTAAATTACATATACTTTATATATAAAGGACTAAATTTGTAAAAGTTTATAAATCAAGGGTATTTATTGCCATTTTTAAAAACTTAAAAATATAAGATATACTATTTTTATATAAATTATAAAAATATATATTAATATTATAAGACTCGATTTTATTAAAACCCGATACATTTATCGCTATTAATCATCGATCGACGCATTATAAATCAATTACGTTATATATCTAACATATTTTATCATCGACTAGCTTTTGAAGAAACTTAAAATCTTATCGTATCAAGTTACTAGGGAATTTCATGTGAGGGGTACTCTTTGGGTATTTGTTTTGACGAGTTCACTGGGTCTACGATTTAAGGTGCCCTGGCTCCTCAAACTATACTGAATGACCTCTGAATTATGATAGCCCGAACAGTGATACAATAATTCCATAAATTAATAAATCAAATAGGTATGTTAAACTCTATAAAGTTTCGAAACCTAAACAATCAAACTAAGACTTGACATATAACCCCAGGTTGCGTGACGAGGCCGTTACTTTCACTTGATATACTTTTGCCATCAATTAGATTTTCCCTGTTAAGGTGAGTTCATAGCCTCTCATTTTAAATCTTTGAAATGTTTCATAATCCCGTAAGGGGGATACATGCTATAAATCATGAATACAAGTATTTTTCCAACGGTATGCTATTCTGATTCATTATTGCCTAAGTCTTTACTTTTGCCATTAAGACCCTACCATTATGAACCGTTAATTACTTTTCGAATTAAGCGTGAATGCTTTGAATATATCTATTTGGGACTGAACTCCCCCGTTGGTGTACCTATACTTTCTAGTAACCAAACGCACTTCATTTGAATCACTATGCGGGTGTTTAGCAAAGGCACCCGTTGGGGCAACTTCTTGTGATTATTGATTATCTCAAGGTCTCGATGTCATGAGCTTAGGGCAATAATACTATTTTCTATAATAATTGTACTCATTGCAATTATTACACTTATGGGTGTATAACAACGTAACCCACTATTGAACTTGTATTCAAATTGTTTAACAGTAGCATTGCATTCTTACTATGGTAGTACACAATACAACAAATGACTATACTACCTTTTTGTTTACAATTTTGAAGTTTACTATAGGTATGAGCCTTTACTTGCACGATTACTATTCTTCCAATCATCAATACCCATTACACCAACCCAAACATAAAACTCATAATTTCACAAAAACAACCATATCATCCCATCCTCTCACCCCCTACCAAAACTCCCAAAACATCCTATAAAAACTTCATCATCATAATACACATCCTACCTCCTCAACTAACTATACACAAATACCCATTTTTATAAATCAATACACATCTTTAAACTTCCCCTTAATCCCACCACACCACCAAACAAAAAACGACGCTTCCCTAACTATCCCAACTACTACATACCTACACACAACACACAACACACCACCAACATAACAAACTATTTAATAACCCGTATAATTAAACACCCCACAATCAAATTCATTTTTTTTTAAAAAAACAAAAATAATTAATTCATAAACTTCCAAAAAATAACACCACAAAAAAAAAATCACCAAAAAAAAACACAAAACCAACATAAACCACCACCAAAAAATAAATCCCAAATATTTTTACCAACCCTTTGTTGTTTCCCCCTCCTTTTTTCCCCCCCCCCCCCCTCCCCCCTTCCCCCTTAAAATTTTTTTTTTTTATATACACACTTGACATTCCCTAAAAATTATTATGAAGGTCATGCCCCGCATATTATGCTAAGGACATCACTAATCTACGCCAACTGTTTGTGCTTATCTTCTCCAAGCCTATCTCAAATGTTTTAATTACTCAAGAATTCTTTCTTCTTGAGGAATTATTGCCACTTAAGAACTAGGCCGTGACGCATCATCTCCTCTACTTCTGGCCCTATTCAAGCATTTGAGATAGGAGAGAAGCTCTCGTAAGACAAGTCTGGAACGTCACGAGGAGCAAATTGAGGAAATTTTGAATCATCTAGATGAAATCTCTCTCGACCGGATTGAGCACATAGAAGACAAAATAGAAGGTCTTGGAAAAGGTCAGGTGATCATACAATAAGATTTTGACAATCTGGAAGCTGAACTCTGAGAGTCTCATACTCAAATTGCTAAACTTCAAAGAAGGCAAATGGGAAATAACAACAAGATTTCTCTAGCTCGCTTCAGGATTGCTAATCTAGATAACTCATCGAAGAAACTTCCAGGTTCGTCCCCAAGCAGATACATGGGAAAGTCTTCTGATTGCATCTATGAAACACAAGAACAGCCAGGAAAGGACCATGCAGACCTACTGAATTAGATCTTAATTATAGGATTGATAAGTGTTGTATTTATACACACATACGTGGTTAGGTTCTAACAAAACCTATAGATTATGAGATCTCATCTAAGTAGTCTGATGGTCTTCTGGTGTCTTGTGTTATAGATTGCAAACAGAAGACTTTCATTCTTGTTGTGACGAACACTAGGATATCTTCGATTGATTTATTCTAGATTCGCAATCCTGAAGCGAGTAGAGAATATGTTGTTATTTCCCGCAATTGCCTTCTTAGAAGATTTAGCACTTTGAGTTATGAGAATCTCAGAGTTCAGCTTCCAGATTGGTCAATTTATTGTATTGATCACCCGACCTTTTCCAAGACCTTCTATTTTTGTCTTCTATCGTGCGGCAATCCGGTCGAGAGGTAGGCGATTTCATCTAGAGGATTCAAAATTTCCTCTCATTTGTCCTCGTGCCGTTCAGACTTCTCTTACGACGAGCTTTCTCCTATCTCAACTGTTGAGATAGGGAGAAGTAGATGGTGGATGATCGGTCACGGCCTAGTTTCTTAAGTGGCAATAATTCCTCAAGAAGAAAGATTCTTGAGATAATTAAAAATTGGTGATAGCTTTGTAAGATAGAAGCACATCAGTAGTTGGCGGAGGTAGCATTAGGTGATTCTTTAGCATATATGCTTGCATGACTACATATGGGGGATGCATCATGAAAAGTAAAAAGCGTTGGTGTCGCTATTAGAACTAAACTAAATGACTTATTTGAAGAGCTAGAATAAGTATTTCCTGGTTAAGCTGGGGACTTAGTTCGGTGATGCCGGGGGTATTAGTTCGATAGTTAGAGGAAAAATGCATCGCAATATCGGAAGTAGGTGTGGTTGGGAGAAGACATATCTCGTTAAAATCTCCTACGGGTTAAATAACATAAGTCTATTTATATAATAGTATATTAGTTATGAACTTTACATACTATTTGGGAGATTAGTGCACGAAGGACTTTCTTGGATGAAAAAAGTAAAGTAGTTAAAGTTAGGTTTTCAAAACCATGTTATTCTATAAACCGTGTGGGCTCTTGATACGAATCATAACACACATTTTGACAAATATAGCAGCGGAGCTAATCTGGGGTATTTACTTCATATGTACAACAGTATAATCCTTAGAAAAACGACTCATAAGAGGAGTTTTTGGAAAATTTAGTTATCATTCATTTTATTCATCACAGTTTTATAAAAAGAGAGAGGTCCCAACATCTAGAAACATAAAGTTTGAATGATAAGTTCTAGCCATCTTCATAGGTCACGTGCACTTTCGTGTGCCATAAGATGTCAGTTTACTGAGGATAAACTGCTAAAAACGTTCAGACACAGTAAGTGAGTGAAGAATTCATTGGGTACGTTGTTTTACACCTCATAAGTGTAATAACTTGCAATGCGTTACAATTTTATAGATAATAGTATTATTGCCTAAGCTATGACATCCGAGGACTTTGAGATACTTCAATAATCACAAAAAGTTGCCCCAACGGAGTGCCTTTGCAAAACATCCGCATTGTGATTCAAATGAAGTGCGTGTTGGGTTACCAGAAAGTTATACGGTTTGACTCACCAACAGGGGAGTTCGCTAGTCCCAATTTAGATTATTCACGATCATTCGCGCTTACTCCTTACTCCGAAAAGTAATTAACGGTTCATGATAGTGGGGTCTTAATGGCAAAAGTAAGGACTTAGGCAATAATGCATCAGAATAGCATACAGTTGGAAAAATACTTGTATTCATGATTTATAGCATGTATCCCCCTCGCGGGTTTATGAAACATTTCAAAGATTTAAAATGCGAGGCTATGAACTCACCTTAACAGGGAAATCTGATTGATGGCAAAAGTATATCAAGTGAAAGTAACGGCCTCGTCACGCAACCTGGGGTAATATGTCAAGTCTTAGTGTGATGGTTTATGTTTCAAAACTTTATAAAGTTTAACGTATTACTTTGATTTATTAATTTATGAAAATATTGTATCACTATTCGGGCTATCATAATCCAGAGGCCATGTAGTATCGTTTGAGGAGTCAGGGCACTTTAAATCGTAAACCCAGCAAACTCGTCAAAACAAATACCCAAATGGAACCCCTCACATGAAATTCCCTAGTAACGTGATACGATAAGATTTTAAGTTTCTTCAAAAGCTAGTCGATGATAAATTACGTTAATTATATAACGTAATTGTTTTATAATGCGTCGATCGTTGATTAATAGCGATAAATGTATCGGGTTTTAATAAAATCGAGTCTTATAATATTAATATATATTTTTATAATTTATATAAAAATATTATATTCTATATTTTTAAGTTTGCAAAAATGGCAATATATACTCTCGATTTATAAACTTTTACAAGTTTAGTCCTTTATATATAAAGTATATATAATTTAAACCTTTAACTTTGAAACTTGGCAAGATAGGTCCTTATAGTTATAACTTTAGGAAAATGACATTTTCAGCCCCTCTAGTTATAAATTTCAGAAAGTTACGATATATACCCCTATGCATGAAAACATTTGCAAATCAAGTCCAAAATTCATAATTTTGATATTTTTGAAATCCAAAAGAGTTTTGCAGGTCATGGCTTATTAGAATAAGCTAAAATAAGATGTTCTAACGTAACAAAAGTTTAGAAAAAGGATTCGTTAGCTAGAAAATCAAAACGGGTCGTTTTTAGGGTTTTAACCAAAAACGCATGGGTTTGAGGATTCAAGGCTTTAACAAGAGTTCATATAGGATCTTAGGAGTCTTATGAATATAATACAGATTATAAGCTTATTGAACAAGATTTTGAGCTTACTTGAGCTAAAATGGGTCGAAATGGGGTTTTCGGGTTCGTACGCCTAGTAACGACTTCAAGGGTTCCTTTCTCTTGATTCTTGGCTTCTATTCTGAGCTTAGGGACTTCACTTGACCTTCCTTGATCCTCTTTAGAACTCCATTTGTGTGTATGATAGATTTTGAGGTGTGACATGAATGAATGGGGGTGTTCGGCTATTTATAAGTGCGAAAACACCTTGGTGGCCAGGTTTGGTGTTTTGATTAGTGTCAAGGCTAGGATAGATGACTAAGGGCAGCTATGGTGATGACTCTTGAGGGCTAGAGGTGTAGCTAAGCTTGATGGAAGGTTATGGTGAAGGTAGGGGGAGACGAGTACAAAGGGGTGACAAGGAGGTGACAAAAAGCCTTGGTGGCCAAGGGAGATGATGGAGGTGGTTTTAAGGTGATTGGGTGGCTGCTTCTTGACATGGTGGTGATGTCATAGAGGTTCTAGGGTGCTTGGTTAGGTTAAAAGTGGGTCAAAATGAAATAAAAAGGGGTGTCGGGTTTAATGGGTCACGGGTTAGGGTTTTATGGTTTTTAGATCGAGTTAGGTTTAAGGTTTAGGGTAGTTTAGGGTTTAGGATTAAGTTTTAATGTTAGGATTAGGGTTTAGGATTAGACTAAGGTTTAGGATTAAGGTTTAGGGTTTAGTTTTAGGTTTAAAGTGAAATTAGGGTTTTAGGGTTTTGTTTAGGGTTTAGGGTTTTAGATTAGGGTTTTAGGATGAATTAGGGTTTAGGTTTAGGGTTTAGAAGTCATGCATTAAGTGCTTGTACCTTGTGCTAAAGTGGTGGTAAAGTTTAAACATGATTTAGGAGCTTAAATGACCTAGTTTGGTTTTCTTGCATTATTGACTTGTACATTGAGCTTAAATGAGTTGTACATTGACTTGGAGGGAAATTATATTTCAAATGTTGTGTATTGATACTTGTACACATGCTTTAGAGGCTTGCACATTCATTTTATATGTATACATTACATATAATTAGGGTTTTGATATAAACGTTAACGTTTAATGCTTGTTTTGAAATAACGTTTTAAAAAGTACGTTAAATGGATAATGTACTTGGTAAAAATGATATTAAGATATAGACTTGACATATTAGGATGTTTACATGATATAAACATAGATAGAATTGGCATAGGTAGGTTGTGTGAGCTCGTTTACTTTAGAGATGCAAGTTACGTTGCATAATGAGATAAAGCAAAAATTTCCCTGTAAAAAGGTGATATATATATAATAGATGGATATTACAGTGCATCTAATTTAATAGATGGATAATTACATTGATGAAAAATACAGGTTGTTATAGTCTCCCTCCCTTAAAAGAAATCTCGTCCCGAGATTTAGTTGGATGCCGGAGTGATGTTTGAAAACAGATGTGGATACTTGGCACGAATTTGATCTTCGCGTTCCCATGTAAATTTTGGTCCTCTTTTAGAGTTCCATCTTACTTTGACTATAGGAATACGACTTTGCTTCAGTTGCTTGACTTCTCGATCCATGATCTCCACTGGTTCTTCCACAAAGTTGAGTTTGTCATCGAGTCGAAGCTCTTTCATTGGAATGACAAGGGATTCGTCAGATAAGCATTTCTTTAGATTAGAAACGTGGAAAGTACTGTGGACATTACTGAGCTCTTCAGGAAGCTCAAGTTTATATGCCACTGGGCCAATCCGTTCAAGGATTTTGAAAGGTCCAATGTACCAGGGATTAAGCTTTCCTCGTTTTCCAAATCAGATGACACCTTTTCGAGGTGACACTTTTAACATAACTTGATCTCCAATTTGAAATTCTAAAGGCTTTCGTCTTACATTGGCATAACTTCTCTGCCGGTCTCTTGCAGCTTGCAAGCATTGTCGAATTTGCACTATCTTCTCAGTGGTTTCATGGATTATTTCTGGTCCCGTAAGTTGAACATCTCCAACTTTGGCCCAGCAAACAGGTGATCTGCACTTTCGACCATAAAGTGCCTCAAATGGTGCTACCTTAATACTGGCATGGTAACTGTTATTGTAAGAAAATTCTACTAATGGTAAGTGTTTTTCCCATCCTTTTCCAAAATCTATAACACAGGCTCGAAGCATGTCTTCAAGTGTTTGGATGGTCCTTTCACTTTGCCCATCAGTTTCGGGATGATATGCCGTACTCATGTCTAATTGAGTACCCAAAACACTTTGTAATGATTGCCAGAATCTGGACACGAAATGACTGTCACGATCCGAGATGATAGATATTGGCACTCCATGTCGGGAGACTATTTCCTTTATGTACAATCTTGTAAGGGTTTCCATACTATTTGTCTCTCGTAGGGATGAAATGTGCGGATTTGGTGAGGCGATCGACAATGACTCCTTTATAAGATTTGTTGTCATGTCTGTTTAAGGTTTTGGGTAGTTTTGTGATGAAATCCATTGTTATTCTCTCCCACTTCCACATAGAAATCTCCTGTTGTACCAGTAAGCCGGATGGCTTCTGAAATTTGCTTTAACTCTAGAGCATGTTAAACATTTGCAACATACTCAGCGATGATTGCCTTCATATTAGGCCACCAAATAGGTTTCTTTAGATCCTGATACATCTTGTCAGAACCTGGATGAATGGAATACTTTGATTTATTGGACTCGTGCACGATCAAGTCTCTTAGATTACCAAAGAGTGGTGACCAACTTTGATTCTTGATACATCGGGTTCCATCAGAACGTATTTCAAATGATTTGTCCATTCCTCGTAAGTTTTCAGCCTTGATGTTTTCTTCTTTGAGTGCTTCAGTTTGAGCTTTGAGAATTTGTGAGGGTAATTTTGGATGAATGGTCATAACTAATGATCTAACTCGGAGTGGTTTGATTCATTCCTTCCGGCTTAAGGCATCTGCTACAACATTTGCCTTTCCAGGATGGTAGCGAATTTCACAATCATAATCTGCAAGCAATTCTAGCCAACGACATTGTCTCATGTTCAACTCTTTCTGATCAAGGATATGCTGAAGACTTTTATGATCAGTGAACACAGTAAATTTGGTGCCATACAGATAGTGTCTCCAAATTTTAAGAGTGAACACTACTGCTCCTAATTCGAGATCATGAGTGATATAGTTTTCTTCATTAGGCTTAAGTTGTCAGGATGCATATGCAATAACCTTCTCTCTTTGCATTAACACCGCTCCCAGACCTTGATGGGATGCATCACAGTAAACAAAAAAAATCATCATTTCCTTCTGGTAATGCTAAGATTGGAGCTTCACATAGCTTCTGTTTAAGCAGTTGAAAAGCTGTCTCTTGGTCTTTGCCCCAGATATACTTCTTGTTTTTCTGGGTTAATTCAGTCAAAGACTTTGCAATCTTCAAGAAATCTTTGATAAATCTCCGATAATAACCGACAAGTCCTAAGATGGAACGTAGATTTCTATGGGTGTAGTAGGAGATGTCCAATTCTCAACTGCTTCAATATTGGCGGGGTCAATATGAAGTCCTTGATTATCAATTAAGTGTCCAAGAAATTGCACGATACGAATCCAGAAATCACACTTGGAGAACTTGGCATACAACTTCTCTTTCTTGAGTAATTCTAGAATTATTCTCAGATGATTTGTGTGCTCTTCTTTGTTACGAGAGTAGATGAGAATATCATCGATGAACACTATTACGAATTTTATCCAAGTATGGTTTACACACACGATTCATGAGATCCATGAATACAGCAAGCGCGTTAGTTAAACCAAATGGCATCACTTGAAATTCATAGTGTCCGTATCTTGTTCTAAAAGCAGTCTTGGGAATATCTTCATCCCTGACTCTCAGTTGATGATAGCCTGATCTTAAGTCAATCTTCGAGTAGACACTGAAGTTGGTCAAATAAGTCATTAATTATGGGTAATGGGTAACGATTCTTTAAGGTAAGTTTATTCAAATACAATAATCGATGCATATCCTGAAAGATCCGTCTTTCTTTTTGACAAATAAGACAGGAGCTCCCCAAGGTGAAGTACTTGGTCAGATAAAACCTCGGTCTGATAATTCTTGAAGTTGGTCAGATAGTTCCTGCATTTTTGAAGGAGCTAATCTATAAGGTGCTCGGGCTACAGGTGCCGCTCCTAGAATTAGATCGATTTGGAATTCTACTTGGCAAATGGGAGGAAGGCCAGGTAGATCTTCAGGAAAAACTCCAGGAATTTCTCTGACTACTGGGATATCTTCTAGTCTTTTCTCGTCTGACTTCTTTTCCATTACTTGGGCTATGAAAACTTGACTTCTTAGATATATCTTTCGGTTTTTATACAGGATATGAGATTTAGTCTGGTTTTACTTTGGTCACCTCGGATGATCAAAGTTTCAACGTTGATTGGGATATGGATGACTTCTCGTCACAAATAATTTAGCATGATACATGGATAGAAATCCATACCAATGACGATGTCGAAACTACCGAGTTTGATTGGCATAAGATCAATTTTGGAAAGGTTGGTTTAACAAAGTCAGAGTTGCACCCTGAATAACGGGTGGTTTGTGCTTTACTAGTTTCCGTCAGCATTTCAATATTGTATAGGTATCTATTATAATGCTGAATATTTAGCGTAGAGGCAGCGATATGGATACGAAGCTTTTATTGGCTCTAGATTCAAATAATATCTAGCTAGATGTTGGTTTAGAAGGAAAACTACCCGGTGGGACTATGTCGGGTCTTGGTGAGAATTCATATCCCTTTAACATGTAGGCTCTTCCTGGGCATTTGTTGTGGAGGTTTTCGGCACTGATTTGCCTAATGCCTTTTCCTCTCCACAGCATGACAAAATAACTGTCACTGGTTAGCAGATTACTTCTTTGGTTGGCCCTTTATTTCTACAGTTCTTTTTTTTTTTTTTTTTGTCAGATGGCCACACCTTGATACAAGTATTACCACTTAACAGTCAAGGGTCCTTGTGGATGCAGAGTATATTTCTTACACAAGGGACGGTTTCCAATATACCTATTGTTTTCAGTTGGAGTGACAGCATAAGACCTGAAGGTTTCCTTGTCTTCTGTTCTGTTGTGGTTGGTGATTATTGTAGCGGTTGTGGTTGTTATGGTAGTTGTTGTTGTTGAAAGTTCTTCTGTCGTAATTTCATTTGTGATCACTTGATACTTGCACCGGAGTGTGCTTTGTTACCTGCATCTATTGTCTATGGCTATGTAATGGCTTCCCTAGAGTTTGAGGTTTAGAGGTGGTAAACCATGTCCCTTCAATACTGCGAGGATTCACTCGATGAAAAACTTCATCATTTCTCAGAATCTGGCACCATAGTGGGACATAAGGTTTCCAATTCCTGGAATCTTCTCACATATGTCTTGAGATCATTCCCCTTCACAGTCAGATGGTAAAATTCGTCTTCCATCTTCTGGACCTCAGTTCGGGGACAGTACTTCTTTATCAAAAGCTTCTTGAATTCAACCTAGGTAATCTTGTAAGCTTCTTCTATCCCAATAGGTTGGGCAAAAGAATTCCACCAGGATAGAGCTTCTTTAGTTAAAGTACTAGTAGCAAACTTCACCTTGCAGTCTTCGGTACAGTTGCTACGGGAAAACACTGATTCAGTTCGTTCAAACCAGCGGATAAGTCCGACAGCTCTTTTCGTACCTTTGAAATTGATAGGTTGGCAGCTCATGAATTCTTTGTAGCTACCTTTTCTTGCTACAGGACTTGGTATGGTGGTATTATTAGTATTTGACATGTTAGCGGCTTGTGCTTCCAGAGCTACAAAAACACTATCAGCAACTAGTTTCTTGATGGCAGCCTGAGTCATGGCTGGTGCTTCAGATGTTGACGTCCTTTTGGGAGGCATTCTATCAACATAAGACAACACGTAATAAGAATGATATCACAATTCTTTCCTTAAAATGCGTAAGGTTCAAAAATAAACATTGTCACAATAGTGTTGTCATAGTTATTATTTGATATGAATTCTAACAAGCATCTAACTTATTAGTTTATTTTCTAAAGGTCATGGTAAGATTCATAATGATGAAGAAAGAGATGAAATATAGGACACATGATGAATATAAAATGGGATCACCATTATATTATATCATGAACGACTTGCCTTTGTACTGTACATAGTCAAAATTTGACAAGTGTTGTTATTTATACCACACATCCCGTGGCTAGGTTCTATCAAAAGCTATAACTAGTATCTAATCTAGTGTCCGATGGTCCTTCCTGGCTGTTCTTGAGTTCATAGATTGCATTCAGAAGACTTTCCTTGTCTGCTTGGTGATGAGCCTGGATATCTTCAATGATTTGTTCTAGATTAGCAATCCTGAAGCGATCCATAGCAATCTTGTTGTTATTTCCCATTTTCTTTCTTTGAAGTTTAGCAATTTAAGTATGAGACTCTCGGAGTTCAGCTTCCAGATTGTCAAAATCTTCTATGTGTTCAATGCGGTCGAGAGAGAGTTCATCTAGGTGATTTAAAATTTCCTTAATTTGCTCCTCGTGACGTTCCAGACTTGTCTTACGAGAGCTTTCTCCTATCTCAAATGCTTGAGGTAGGGCAGAAGTAGAGGAGGATGATCGGTCACGACCTTGTTTCTTAAGTGGCAATAATTCCTCAGGAAGAAAGAATTCTTGAGGATTAAACATTGGAGATAGCATTAAAGATGGAGGCACAATAGTTGGTGGTGGAATAGGTGATTCTTTAGCATAGTATGCATGCATGACCTTCATATAGGGGTCATCATGAAAAAGTGAAAGAGTTGGTGAAGCTATTGGAACTAAACCAAATGAGTTATTTGAAGAGCTAGAATAAGTTTTTCTTGGTGAAGCTGGGACATAGTCCGGGGAAGCCGGGATATAGTCAGGAAAGTTAGAGGAAAAAACATCCTCAATATTAGAAGTAGGGTGGCTGGGAGAAGACATCACTTTGTTAACAACCCAGTGGTAAATAACATAAGTTATTTATATAATAGTATAATAGTTATGTACTTTACATACTATTCGGGAGATGTAGTGGCACGGAGGACTTTCTTGGATGGAAAAAGAAAAGTAGTTATAGTTAAGGTTTCAACCTTGTTCTCTATAACCGTGGCTCTTGATACCAATCTATAACACCCCCATTTTTGACATATAGCAGCGGAAGCTAATCTGGGGTATTATTTCATAGTACAACAGTCATAATTATAGAAAACGACTCAAAAGAGACATTTTTAAAAGATAAGTTATCATTCATTATTTCATTAGAGTTTTTACAAATAGAGGTCCCAAAATCTACATGAAAACATAAAGTTTGAATGATAACAGTTTAGCCATCTTCAAGTCTGTGCCACTCCGTGCCATAAGATGCTCAGTTACCTGAGATAAACATACTAAAAAGTCAACACAAAGGTTGAGTGAAATTCATAGGTTTATGTTAAACAGTTTGAATACAAGTTCAATAGTGGGTTACGTTGTTATACACCCATAAGTGTAATAATTGCAATGAGTACAATTATTATAGAAAACAGAATTATTCTAAGCTCGTGACACCGAGACCTTGAGATAATCAATAATTACAAGAAGTTGCCCCAACGGGTGCCTTTGCCAAACACCCGCATAGTGATTCAAATGAAGTGCGTTTGGTTACTAGAAAGTATAGGTACACCAACGGGGAAACTCAGTCCTAAATAGATCTATTCACAGCATTCGCTCTTACTTCGAAAAGTAATTAACGGTTCATGATAGTGGGGTCTTAATGGCAAAAGTAAGGACTTAGGCAATAATATATCAGGATAGCATACAGTGGGAAAAATACTCGTATTCATGGTTTATAGCATGTATCCCCCTCGCGGGTTTATAAAAACATTAG
The DNA here is from genome assembly GCA_026074375.1 of Tanacetum coccineum. NCBI lineage: Eukaryota > Viridiplantae > Streptophyta > Magnoliopsida > Asterales > Asteraceae > Tanacetum > Tanacetum coccineum. The sequence continues at coordinate 35,955 of BQNB010055071.1, forward strand.
AAGATTTAAAATGCGAGGCTGTGAACTCACCTTAACAGGGGAAATCTGATTGATGGCAAAAGTATATCAAGTGAAAGTAATGGCTTCATCATGCAACCTAGGGTAATATGTCAAGTCTTAGTGTGATGGTTTATGGTTCAAAACTTTATAAAGTTTAACGTATTACTTTGATTTATTAATTTATGGAAATATTGTATCACTGTTTTGGCTATCATCATCTAGAGGCCATGTAGTATCGTTTGAGGAGTCAGGGCACTTTAAATCGTAAACCCAGCAAACTCGTTAGAACTAATACTCAAATGGAACCCTCACATGAAATTCTCTAGTAACGTGATACGATAAGATTTTAAGTTTCTTCAAAAGTTAGTCGATGATAAGTTACGTTAATATATAACGTAATTGTTTTATAATGCGTCGATTGTTGATTAATAACGATAATTGTGGCGGGTTTTAATAAAATCGAGTTTTATAATATTAATATATATTTTTATAATTTATATAAAAATATTATATTTTATATTTTTAAGTTCAAAAATGGCAATATATACCCTTGATTAATAAACTTTACAAGTTTAGTCCTTTATATATAAATTATATATAATTTAAACCTTTAACTTTAGAATTTGGCAAAATAGGTCGCTTATGTTATACTTGGGGAATAATGGACATTTTCAGCCCTCATTTACTAAATTCAGAAAGTTAACGTATATATAACCCCTATCATGAAAACATTTGCAAATCAAGTCCAAAAAGTCATGCAAGCTTATTTTAGGGTTCCAAATGATATTTGCAGGTTATAGCTTATTAGAATAAGCAAAAATAAGATGTTTTAACGTAACAAAAGTTTAGAAAAAGGATTCGTTAGCTAAAAAACCAAAACGGGTCATTTTTAGGGTTTTAATAAAAAAACGCATGGGTTTGAGGATTCAAGATTTTAACAAGAGTTCATATATGATCTTAAGAGTATTATGAACATTCTAATACAGATTTTTGAGTTTATTGAACAAGATTTTGAGCTTACTTGAGCTAAAATGGGTCGAAATGGGGTTTTCGGGTTTGTACGCCTAGTAACGACTTCAAGGGTTCCTTTCTCTTGATTCTTGGCTTCTATTATGAGCTTACGGACTTCACGTGACCTTCCTTGATCCTCTTTAGAACTCCATTTGTGTGTGATAAGATTTTGAGTGTGATTTGAATGAGTTGGGTGTCGGCTATTTATAGGTGCGAAAACACCTTGGTGGCCAAGTTTGGTATTTTGATTAGTGTCAAGGCTAGGATAGATGACTAAGGGCAGATATGGTAATGACTCTTAAGGGGTATAGGTGTATCTAAGCTTGAAGGAAGGTTATGGTGAAGGTAGGGGGTGACGATTACAAAGGGGTGATAAGGATGTGACAAAGAAGCCTTGGTGGCCAAGGGAGGTGATGGAGGTGCTTGTAAGGTGCTTGGGTGGCTGCTTGGTGACATGGTGGTGATGTCATAGAGGTGTTAGGGTGATTGGTTGGGTTAAAATGGGTCAAAATAAAATAAAAAATGGTGCCGGGTTTAATGGGTCATGGGTTAGGGTTTTATGGTTTTTAGATCGAGTTAGGTTTAAGGTTTAGGGTAGTTTAGGGTTTAGGATTAAGGTTTAATGTTAGGATTAGGGTTTAGGATTAGGTTTAAGGTTTAGGATTAAGGTTTAGGGTTTAGTTTTAGGTTTAAAGTGAAATTAGGGTTTTAGGGTTTCGTTTAGGGTTTTACATTTAGGTTTTAGGAATAATTAGGGTTTAGGAGTCATGCATTAAGTGCTTGTACCTTGTGCTAAAGTGGTGGTAAAATTTTAAACATGATTTAGGAGCTTAAATGACCTAGTTTGGTTTTCTTGCATTATTGACTTGTACATTAAGCTTAAATAAGTTGTACATTGACTTGGAGGGAAATTATATTTCAAATGTTGTGTATTGCTACTTGTACACATTCTTTAGAGGCTTGCACATTTATTTTATATGTATAGATTACATATAATTAGGGTTTTGATATAAACGTTAGCGTTTAATGCTTGTTTTGAAATAACGTTTTGAAAAGTACGTTAAATGGATAATGTACTTGGTAAAAATGATATTAAGATATAGACTTGACATATTAGGATGTTTACATGATATAAACATAGATAGAATTGGCATAGGTAGGTTGCGTGAGCTCGTTTACTTTAGAGATGCAAGTTACGTTGCATAATGAGATAAAGTAAAAATTTCCCTGTAAAAAGGTGGTATATATAATAGATGGATATTACAGTGCATCTAATTTAATAGATGGATAATTACATTGATGAAAATTACGGGTTGTTATATTATCCTTCTTGGGTGTTGGAGGATTCTTGGGTTTGGGAGCAAAAGGTGGCGCCAGGTGCATAGCCCATCTTTGCTTTGCCTTTCCCACGATTCCCCTAAGCAACCTTATGCTATTTTTTCTTCTGGTTTTTCTGGATCCTTCCTGCTCTTATAGCTTGTAATGCAGGTGCAACTTCTTTTAGAGGAATAGTTTGCTCATGTAGCTTCAGCATTGCATGTAACCATTAACTGTCTTCCTCATGCTATGCATGTTGTAATTTTGCACAAAACCCTCATATTCCTTTCTTAGTTAAACCAAGATCAGGCTGACAGATAAGTTTTGAGTCATAGCATGGCCAAGATGCTCCAAGTTGTCTATATAGCTCTTCATTTTTAGGACATAAGAGCTAACAGACTGCCCTTCTTCTTATTTGCACGCGTAAAATTCTCGCACGGTCTGAAGAAGCTCCTGATCTGTCTGTTGTACATACAACTTTTTCAGTTCCTTGAGCATATCATATGCACCAAGGTGCTCCAGAGTCTTTTGGATCTCTAGGTCCATGGTCATAAGCATAAGCCCAGCAATTTCCTTTTGTGCCTTGACCCAAGCTTGATGCGTGGTCACAACATCATGAGGATTTGCTTGTCCTTAAGGTGGAACTAGCAGAACAGGTATTGGTTGTTCTAGGAATGGTAGCTTGTCTTTAGTAGGGAGCACAATCCGAATATTGCGATACCATTCCAAGAAGTTGTTTCCAGTTTATTTTTGTTTTTCAAACAATGACCTGAATAACAAATTGTTTACTACGGTGGCAGTCATCTACAATCTAGAAAAAGCTTAATTTTATTAGTATTCTCGATAAATAAATTCTTAATAGAATTAACTACCCAATTAATTTACTAATTAAGACTAAGATCTAACTTGACCTCCCACTTATTACCAAAGGTTTGACCAGGGCGTAAACAAATGGGGCAGGAGATAAGCGACGAGCATTAATTGCAT
>BQNB010055072.1:0-39269 GCA_026074375.1 Tanacetum coccineum
TCTATTTTATATGATTTTTTAAAGAAAAATGAATTACTAAAAATAAACTTTTTCTAAAAATTATTACTAAAATTCTATTTTTATTTTTCAAAAATACTAGAATGAAAAAGAAAATTATTACAAAAAGAATTAGATTTTTCCAACTATTTTTCTATTTTCTATTAATTTTTTAAGAAAAAGAAATTACCTAAAACCTATTTTAATTTCTAGAAAATAAAAATTCAATTGGAAAAATAAAGAAAAATGATTTTTAACTACTAAAGATGTGCAGAAATCCAATGGTATAAAAATACCCAATTTTTACAAAGCAATTGAACCCTAATTTTGCTTTTTAAAATCTAAACCCTAATTTTATTAAACTAAAATTAAAAATATTAAAACTATTTTATTATTCCTAAAAGAACAGGGTAGAAAATGAAAAGTATGAAAGTAAAGGGCATGCGGGGTAATTAAAAGGAAATTACACTATAGTGAAAAAAGACAACCTTTAACTATTGAGAAATTACCAAATAGACCCTACGATTTAGCTTATTTTTTGCTTATCTAAAAAGTGAAAATTAGCAAAATCTTAAAACTACAAAGTTAAACCTGAACTTTAATTCTACAACTTTAACAAAAGCTCTTTGAACTTTTATCAACTAGATAAGCTAAAAATTTAGCTTTTTAATCTGAGTTACAGAAACTAAGGTTTATCTTTGAAAATAAAAACCAAAAGATACTATATGAAACTTGTGATGTGTACTAAGGATGTCTAAAAAGAGATAAGCTAAAAGTTAACAAGATTAATGAGAAATTTGATCTTAAAAAACTAAGGTTCAGCTTAATAACTGTTGTTAAGCTATACCTAATAAGCTAAAAAGCTCAAAACTAAATCTTAGAAACTGAAATTTTGAAAATAAGCTATTCTATGATTATAAAAGAAACCTAGATAAAAGGATTTTAAAATGAACAACTAGAAAACAGAAATCAAAAAAAATAAGCAATAAATCTCATTTGCTGCTACTACCACTTTTGCAAGAACCTAAAAGCTAATCTAAAGCTTAAAAATGAAACTCAAATAATGATCTATAAAGAGCTAATGGAATACTAATAAAATGCTTAATACTAAATTCTAACTCCTAATTACAAGAGCTAAAAGACAACTAGAAAAATGGTGAGCAACAGCAGTACTTACTAAGTAAGTACTGCTTATGCTGATGTATTTGGTAAATGCTTAAGTGCAGGCTAAATTTCTAGACTTAGAACTCATGAACTCACTATCTATATGTTTCTAAACATACATTAACCAAATTTAAACACTAGAATGCTTTGAATCACTAAACTCTTAAACTACTTGAACCTTGAAACTGCCCTGGTGCTGGCAAAGACTTTTTAAGCTCTAAACTTTGAAAATCTACAAACTAACTTTCAAAATCTATTTAAAACTTGAAAACTTTGAAAATCTAAACTATGTAAAGAGTTTTGACAGAATCCTGTTGACTTTTAAGGTCAACAACACCTTATACCAAACACTACTTATCCTAAACTGTCCCAACTAAATTTTTCTTAAAATCTCTTTTTAAAGCTAAATCTGCTAAAACCTTTTATCTACTCTAACTTTAATTAATCTTATTAGGCTATTTAAGCAATTAAATCTATAGCTTATTAAAAGAAATAAGCTAGTTACTCAGCTAGCTTAACCTACTCTTATGACAGAATTGAAAGCAAAATGAAAATTAAACAGGATTTAACTAATGAAAACTTAAGACATATAAAAAAAACCTAAACAAACATGTTTGAAAAGAAATGAACAAGAGTGAATAGCAATAAGCAAATGATTTAAGCTAAAATTAAGCTGAAATGAAAATTAAACAATGAACACCTTGATTTATGAAGTCTCTGAACTCTAGGTCACTCTTGTTGAGTGAGTGACCTTAAATCTCAATCCTAATGGCTACCTTAGCCTCTAAACCAAGAGCTTAAGCTCAATAAGCTAACTTGAGCTTATCAACTCCAAAAACTTCCATTATTCAATCAACTTGAATTCAAATGACCTTAGGTGAATAAAAGTAGAAAAATACAGTATTGAAAAGACTTTTAACAAAATTTTAACAACTTGTGAACAAAAGAAAACAGAATAAGCTAAATTTAGCTTATTACAAGCTTATTAGCTAAGAACAGCTTATTACATGAAAGCTTTAAAACAAACACAACTCAACTATCTTTATTACTTTTAGAAGAAGAGTACAAGATACAAAACAAGAAATACAATTGACTTGAAAGATTAAAAAAAACTTAATTGCAACGATGAACAGTACACGAAAGCTAAAAAGTGAAAATTACAAAATAAACTGAACTAACTTTCTCAAAAAAACTCCTCTTTATGAATATTAAGCTACTATTTATAGGAGAATAACGAAGAGAAGATGAGAACTTCCATCATTCCAAGCCATTGATCTTTTTCATTTGAATCTTAGCCGTTGGATCTCTTGGGTGAGGTGTTCGCACCAATGGGAGGCTGCCACGTCATAAAAATGACGTGGAGATGGTAAATACGAGGTGGGGGAAGAATAGGGAGAAACGGGAAAGGATTTGGGAAGTTTGGGCTTGTTGGGTGTTTTGGCGGGAAAAGTGGTTATAGGCAGTTAGGGGAAAAGTTTATACCCGCGTTTTGTTTGAAAGTTTGTGGTAATTACACAACCAGTCCCTCTGTTTCTCTATTCAAAGTATAGTGTAAAATGAGTTTGAAATTTGACAGTTCTGGCCCTTGTAGTTCTTAAAACAGGAAATGGGCTTTGATTTTAGGCTCATTGTTGGGCTTTTGTGATCCGAATGGTGTAGCATGGCCCAAAGGGTATTTTAGTCTTTTTGCGTCCTCTTCAAAGGGTATAATGATCATTTCACTTCAAATTTTGACTTTTTCTTTACTTTCTTGACTTTTCTTGACCACGGTCTTGATCCGGCTTTTAAAATTGGCTTCAAATCTTTCTCTTGATCACTTGTCTCTTTATTTCTTGTCGGTTTTTGCTCGTTTTTGCTCTTTTTAACTTTAATACCCTTTCCTGCACATTGAGACACAAAAGCACACATATTTCCATCTTTTGGCATATTTTTTTTGCTTTTATTGGCGAAATCCTGGGTATTTTATGTATACAATTTAACACTTATCAATCAACCATATAAGGGGCAAGGTAGTATGAAGACTGTTACCCTATGGTATCATTTCTATACAATCATGTTTTCCTAGACATATCAACAGCGATACAGACAAAAGCTGATTTTCCAAGACCTAACATGAATATTCATCACAAGAAGAAACACCACTAAGATCTACATTCTAGGTTTCATACAATCATAAATGAACTCAATAGGGGGGGGGGGGGGGGGGGGGGGGGGGGGGGGGGGGGGGGGGGGGGGGGGGGGTGGGGGGGGGGGGGGAAATGCTGGTTATTAGGTTGTTGGTGTTCGTCAATGGGGGAGAGGCATATAAACACTGAACGCAAACGCCTTGTATACCTAAACAGCAAGGAAGGGTCCTTAATCCCCCTGCCCCCATCAAGATCAACCACCCATCCATTAGCTGACCCTAGCAACCACGAACTTGAAGCACTCGGCATTTTTTTCCTATGGAGACATAATCACCCCACCCGCCACCTAATTTAATGTCTCCCAAACAAATACAATTTATTATTGACGAAGACAATCGAAAGTCTAATAATCAAGTTATTGTTACTATTCCTAACAATCACATATGTCCTACAATCATCAGTTAAGCAACAGCGAAATGTGGTCCATTAACATTCCCTATCTAATTCTTCACAGTAGTAACCGATTTCAAACGACTTGGAACAGAATTGTCGATGTGTTTTTTGTCTCAAGTACATATTGTAGCGAGTTCAGTCCAGCAGATATCGGCGTCATAGAACAGGATTCCATAACGATGTATCATATATGAATCAGCTTCAACAATGGTGATGATCTACTACGACATGGTGATAAACAATATAAATAAATAATATATTTACTAATCACTAATTCCCTATAAAAAATGCTCAAACATAACTGCAAATAATGGTACCCTTAATTTGTTTATTATTAGTTTTAGGTACCAAATTGAGCATTTTAGCAAACGACACACAGGAATTTTGGACCAGAAATGCACTAAAATAGAAAATATTACCGTGCGTAACACCCCCAAGAGAGATATGCGTACCAGACTCTACAAGGAAAATTGGGATGCCCAACGAATAAACTGCACCTCATCAGGTACAACTCTGTCGTCGCCCTAAGCGAACACCTCCATGAACAACTCAACCCCCACCCAACGTGTGTGACCAACGTTGAACCATTATGCAGCAGGAGATCACGACGTAATGGCTTTGGGGAGTCAGGCCAACTATCTAAAACTCCCTCGGTGGTACATGCCTACCCGGGAAGTCCTGTGTCTCCCTAGTGCAATCATTGTGCGCCTTGCCCCCGAGCATACCAAAACCCCATCCCTGCTCTGCCATCTGACAGTAGTTACTTACGCTTAGATCAATCAACCAAGAATATCCGTCCACACTTAACTCAAGTAAGTACATATTCTGTTTCACGTATCAGGTTTGAACTACACATTCAAACATTAACCACCATCAAAGCCTCCTAAGTATAGGACAATTGGTACACATTCACGCAAATCGCCTCAGACCACGAGAGAGGGATTGATACTTGGTAAGATAGAGAATCAAAGACTATTGACTCCATCGTCCCATAACGATTTACGGGCGGTAACCACCAAAGTTTCGAGAGAGAAAACGCTAGTACCCACGAGAATCCTGACACACACCTACATCACAACACAGATGCAGGAGGCTAGATGACAACAATTTCCAGGTTGGACCAACGTAGTTACCCAATAACAACTGAAACAAAGAGAAAGACCCACCTACCCTATTCTGATGAGAACCCGATTGAAGGCCAGATCCAAGATGATCTGGCGTTTAATCCTCCTTCTTCGAACCATAATTTTGGGGGACGCATAGATATGTAACTGTCAAGCTATCAAGAGGAATATATGCATGCCCGTAAAACAGACTCAACATATTGCAACCACTCTATATTTGCAACACTAAATTGTTATAAAAACATCCCAAAAACACACTTACATGACTACTGCGGTGTTCAAGATAGGATATGGGAAATGCATACGTTAATACACAGGTTTCTACACAACAAGCGTAACACTTCCCCAACCTCATAAAGTGAATTAATCTCGAGTATTAAGTCGTGAAACCTTTTTGAAGCCACTATAAATAGAGCGCCGGATCGTCCCTCCTCTCTGACTCATTCTAGGCAAATCGACTCACACGCACCACGAAGAAATGCCAACCAACGGTCACACATTGAAGATCGGTGGCGTTCCCGGCATGCTTTAGGCAGCGGTAATCAATTCCTATAGTGTGAACCAAAAAACCCCTTAAGGTTTGAAGCATTTCACTGAAGGTCCCAAGAGATAAGGCAACACCCGCTAGCATATACTTAAGTTAATTTAAGTTGTTCATAGACCGTTTTTCTCTGTATAGAATTATGATGAATCAATTCCATGACTCTATTCATATAATGATCTTGCATGAGCTATTACTACATGCTCGCAAGACGAACACTTAGTGCTAGTGGCCTAAAACCAATGAAGTTACTGGAAGATGAGCTACTGCATATCCTGAAATACAACAGTTAACAAGCATAAAATAAACCAAAACTCTGCTAATCATTGATCCAAAATAATTATGTAACGTAATAGGTAAGGGGGTGGTTGTAGGCACACTACAACAAGGTAGAAAGAGATACCAACCCAAGATCACTCTACAATACTAAGCGTGGGTCCAAAATTGTACGAGTGACTGCAAGGACATCTATCCCACTAGTACGGCGCCATCAGGAACCCTGCAAACCCCTCCAAACCCCCTGCGGCCAAATTCCCCATTTTTCAAAACACATACTTACAGGGGAACTATCTTATCATAGGTTGGGTTGATATACATATTCGCAACTAGAAATGTGTCTAAAGAGGTAAGTTGGATGATTATACCACCACATCCCGCTTGGATGTCCCTGCGTCAGAGTGATAGTACAGGAATTTGGGATGCACAGAGTGAAGCAATGACAATACCATAAATGAAAATTCAGGTGTCTTACAACTTTAGAAAGAACCCACTAATTTGAACTTAAAATTGAACATAGCACAGGAAGATGTAATCATCAGCAGTTATGGTTAAAGAATGGTTAGGTTTAGCACGGTAAGAACCATAAGGGAAATAAAAAAGCGCCCCATTCTATAACCGTTCCATATAGCGACAATACAATTTGTCCCTTTCCAAAACTTCTAACCACGATAAATACTCGAAAATCCTGAAAATTATTTACCCAATACTGAATTTGGACCATTTCCTGCTAATATATTATGAATATTGGTAATAGAATTTAACTTATCTAATAAAGTCTGAATTTAGATATCGATTGCATTTTAACTCTTTCTAGTTCCCCGGAAAGTTCCTTATAGAAAATCAAACTATTAAAACCAATATCAATTGATACACAACTCAAATAATAGACGACCGAAAATTCTATACAACCATTCCAGCATCCATACTTTTGTTTCCGGGATCAGCACGCACCGCTGGTATTTCCCAAGTTACATACATAAAATACGCCCAGTGTTCTCAGCCCGTATTATTCGGCGTGAAATCGTTACCATGACTTGTACCGAGTAATTAGACACCCAAATAACACTATCCCCCACAACGGTGCAACTCACTATACAAACCGCTTACAAACACCCACCTGGCACAAATAACCAACTGTCGGCTCCACAACCAGCGAAGATTTCCTAGGAGCCGCTTGGAATGGAGAAGGTCAGGGACTATCACGGCCAGGGGTGAGGACTTAACAATAAGAAAGTAAAACTTCTGACGAGGCTCCGGTCCCACAAACCTATCACAAACAAGACATATATCGGAGAAGCCAACACTACAAAGGTGTTTTATTTTTTTCACCATCCTTGTAATCTGCATAAACATAGAGGAAAGAACCGGGACCCAACCCTAAAAAGCATCAATGAAAGGAGATCTAAAACCCAATGATTAACGTCGAAACGTGATAACAGCCACTGAAGATATTAGCATAATGAACACTGACGATAAACAAACCCCGTAGATCTCACAAATCAGGAAGAAATGGTTAATTCCTCTCTAGAACCAATGAACATCGATTAGGAAATTACGAACGCCTAAATTCTAAAAAATCACGTCGAATCTAACAATAGAGATTTCGGAAGAGAACACTAATCTCGATCTACACAAAATCAAACGTTATTCGATGAAAGGAAATCAACACAGCGGCATTGTCAAAACGATAATGAGTGGATTTGGATCTGAAGATGAAGAGATGAGTACCTCATGTATCTAGGGTTTAGTGTCACATCACTTATTATTGTTTTTTAGTTTTGATCATATTTTGTCTTTATTTATCAATTTTTGTTTAACTAAAAAGACAGCGATGCTTGGATCAAAATTTAGTCATAAATCAATATGCTTGCAGTTTGAACAAGGACTAGTGCAGTCTGAACTCGAACACCCGTAGTACTTTCTTAATCTTCTTTGACTACCACTTGTATCGCTATCAACGTGATACACATGTATTTGACAAAAATATAAATATTGATTATAGCGTTTTTTTTTTTAATTCTTGTCATGTGTTAATTTATTATACATCGAACGACATATGCAAAGCGAAAAATGCTATTCGTCAAAAATTTAAAAATAGGATACCCACACACCGCAACACGTTTTTTTTATTTAACTATCCTCTAGATTGAGATTAACAATGAAAAGCCCTGTAGCCACAATATGTATCCACATCAAAAGTAACCAAGAAATGCGATGACCTAAATAACAAATTCAATTGAAAGTCACACAAACAACACAAAAGCAATAGAACAATTAATTCATTCAACTAACACCTAAACCGTAAACACTCAGATCAAATAACTTTAAATCACCATTAAATTTTATGACTTTTTCACCCCCTTTCTTTTTTCCTTTTTATCATGTAGACCTTATCAGTTATGACTTTTTATAAGTTATGGACTTTTCTAAATAGTGCACAATATTTTTTTGTCTCACTTGATTAAAGAATTCAACTTAACTGACCACACCAGGACTAGCATTCTGTTCCACACCAATGGAAATGCTGCTTCCCACCTTGGGTGGACCTGAATGACGCCTGGGCCTTGCTGGCGAAGCCGGAAATGAAAGCCGTTTCTTAGCATTCAGACCCGATCCCTTTTCTGGGGTGGTCCCGTCATTAATTTCCACTGGAGCCAACGGGCTTTGTCCGCGTAATTTGGCCTTTGCTGACTTGGTAGGTGCCATGTAACTAGGAACTGATGGCGAGCTAGCCATACTTTCATCATCTCTAACTGAAGACCCCGCAATGCTATGTCTTCTATTCTTTTCGGACTGCACACTGAAAACACTCCTCGAGTCCTCGTCCGGGCTTGGCCCAAAGCCTCGCGGGCTTTGAGAGGCCTTGAATTTCCGTGACCCAGATGGGACACCTGCCTTTGCTTGCGGGGTTGTAGGTGTGGAGTTGAGTTGGTGACGGGCATATGATTTGGCAATTTCACTTCCAGTAATGCTAATACCACTTCTAACGGATGCATGATCGTTTGCAGGATCTTTAGGCTCCAATGAGCGGGCCGCCATGTATCTCTCTAACCAGCTCCAACCCCATTGAGGATTCGTGGGGTCCATGAAGAGCAAGTTTGATGCTCTTGATGACTTCTTCCAAGGTTGCTGTTTCAAACAAATTTCAGAAAAGGCCTCGGTTAGATGCTATAATAATACCCTAACTCGACTTCAAGGCATATAAAACAAGCAATAAGCATTGTCCTTGAGAGAATTACCAAAAAAACACGCACAAATGACTGGTTTTGGACAAATGATTGGCTTGAGCTGAGCTACTTACCGGGTGTTTGGATGTCTCTTTTAAAATTGATTATGTGATTTGCAATAATAAGAATAATATAATCAGCTGTGATAAGACGGTTTATAGGAGATAAAGTTTGGATGTGGTTTGCTGTTTGAAGTTGCACTAACCAAATTATAGCTTGTTTTAGTGTTTTGGCAATTTTACATAACATGACCAAACATCTAATATTTAGTGAAAACACAGATATGGGTGGTGACAGGAGTAACAGTGTCACAAATTAGGTTTAAAGTTAGGCAATCGTGTAATATAATATATTGACACATTCAATTTTTGCTACGACTAGTATGAAACTATTAGTTATCTGTTCATCCAAACACTGAAATTAATTAATGCCACTACAAGATACAAACACGAACCCAAAGCAAAATTTATGCAAAAACGTCATAACGGCTTTGTGAACATTAAGAAGAAAATTTTTTGTACTCTTATTACCTTTTTTATTTTTGTTTTTATGACTCATATATGTGATATTCAGTTTATAAATGTTTACCTGATGAGAAAAGGAATATGCCATTGCCCTTTCTCTTCTCATTGTAGCCTCGTATTTGCTGAGTAGCTTAGCTTCAATCTCCTCTTTTGATTGCGGACTATCATTCCATTCTTCTCCCATCTTTTATAATATTATATATGCACCGATATTTATTAGCATTCAAGGTAAACATATATAATGATACATTATTAAAAAAAGAAAACCATGTAAATGCAAGACGAAAACTAACCTGTAAGCTCTCCATTTCTTTTGCCCGTTTTTGAAGGAGTTGTTTTTGAAGGGCTTGATTCTCCTCTGACATCCTTATCCTCCTAGAATTGATTTGAGACTGCACACGAGATAAGTTTTGCATACATTTGAGTGTGTTTGCTGTTTGTCGCTTCACAGCAGGCCCTTCAACCAGTGTTTTTAACCTCACAAGCCCTCTTAACGCCCTCAGAGCCCTCCTTGCCTGCATACACAAATCAGTAAATAAATAAATAAAATAAGTAATTTAGATTATATTAGGACATCGGATATATTTAAGATACATTTGGATACAATATTGACATACCAAGTAGCCACGAAAAGCTGTTTGAATTTTAATAGCAGCTGTTTCCTCCTTGGATTTCCCTGAATACCGATTCAACTCTGCAAGTCGAACTGACTCAGCAGCAGCTTGAGCAGCGGCTGCAGCCGCCTCAGCTGCAGCAGCGGCAGCAACTGCAACAGAATAGGCATGTTTTGCCTGCTCATCCTCAACCTCAACCTCAAAGGGTTTGACGACTTCTGGTGGAGGAATCTGCTGATAACTGACAACAGGTTCTACAACTGGAGCAACGGGTGGTTCCAAAGACTTATCCTCCGCAAATGCATTCTTCTTATATTTCTATAATTAAATAACAAAAAATATCAAATTTCTAGTATAGTTCTTCCCCCCAATGAAAGAAAATGACCTGACCAAACTTGTGTCAAACCTGGCCTTTCTTTTCTTTGGAGCTCGGACTTAACGCCTTTTTAATTGAAGATATCCAATTGCCTTTCCTCCCCATTGCTGTATCATCCACCGATCAGCCTGTACATTATCAAATACGATAAAACTTCAATGATATGCTTTAACATTTGAGGTCAAACCTATCACTTTCTGATTCAAATTGATAGGAATTTGACTTTCCAAGGAGATAATGTTATGCAAGAAAACGGTTTTGACTAAAATATTACTGTACTAAAGAAACATCAATTAACATTGATACTGTCGTAACACATGACATTCCCTTTGATTAATGTAGAGCCAATAACCAGAACTAATAAAGAGACAAATATGTATATGAGTATATCACAACTCAAAAGACAAATGTTGAGAGAAGACTTGTATCCAGTTTTCTTCGATTTTTAATTCTCTCTTTGTGCAATATAGTAGTAAACCATAATGCAAAACGCTTCCGGATTTCATATAAACTAATAGGGTCCAAAATTAGATACCTTTTATTCGGTAAACATGGCTCAAAATGTTAACTTGCACCACATATCATATCATTTTTGTGCCTTGTGTTCGTCACACGGACGAAAAGGCTCTACCAAAAAAAAAATGCAATTATATATATTTTTCAATCAAATGAGTCAAAATTTCTAGTGCCTTGTGTGCCTCACACGTACGAAAAGGCTCTACTAAAACAATGCAATTATGTATATTTTTCAATCAAATGAATAAAAATTTCTTGGGAAATTTATGGAATTCATATAATTTTGACGTTGAGTATCAGTCCCTTTGACTTAAAGGCCAATAAAACAGTGTTTTCCGATATAGCTATATCAAACAACAATGTGGATACAATTAAAACACTAAGTCCATCCATGATTTTATATCAAATCTTATGAATGGTCAAATTAGCTAATTTCCTAAAAATCCAACAAATTAAGCAATACCATAATTCAATCAAAAAAAGACAGTTACCATATAAAAAGATTAAAACTTTATATAATCCCTCCGTCCCAAAAAGAGTGTCCACAAACAAAAATTGGACAAATTATGATATATGTAATTAATTTTGATTGATAAAAAGTCATTTTTACCCTCATAGTTAATATAGATATTATGAATGAGTAATTAATGCATGTTTTGATTATAAGGGTAAAGTAGGAAAACATGTCATTATTACTATCCAAAAATAAAAACTGGACATTTTTTTTGGACAAACACATATAGTAAGGTGGACACTTTTTTTTGGGAGTGGGAGGGAGTAGGGGTGTTCAAAAAAACCGTGAAACCGACGAACCGAGCCGAACCGCTCAATCCGAAACCGAAAAAACCCGAAACCGAAGAAACCGAAACCGAAAAAACCCGCTTATAATGGTTCGGTTTCGGTTTTTACTTTTAGATATCCGCGGTTAACCGAACCGAACCGTGCATATTATACATGATTATTTTCTAACTAATATTCAAATAATTGTACAAGTATTAACCGATTATTGCAATACTTTTATTGTATAAGGACTTTTTCGCTCGTAAAGTAAACATTTGTAAAAATCTATCTATACTATTATATAAAGCATTTACAATATGGGTCTCATTAAAAATTAAAATAAGGAGGTGCAATCTTGACCATATCTTTTTATTAAAAATCACTTTTATTTTCAATTTGACATATCTTTTTATCTATTTATTTTTTTTATGATTTAATTTTACCGTATTTTTTAAAATTTCGTAATCTTTAATTCAACATCAATTTTGATATATTTTTATAAATTTTTAGCTTTTCACATGTTTAGTGGGTTTATTTTGAATTTTTTAACAACTTTAACTTTAATTTGAATATAAACTTGATTCGTAAAAGATATATACTTTTGGAGACAATGTTTGATGGGTAAGAGAGTGTGTGAGTCTTTATACAAGCGAGAATGATGTTAATATGATGTTGCTGGAAAGCTACGGAAACCCAAACAAACGAATTCTCTAAGCGGGTAGGGAATTGCGGAGCGAGTTGGGTTAGCAATTTTTATCGTCGCCGCTATGCGCGGGTATCCAACTAGTGTGTATAAATTGATTAATGTGGTCGTAATCTATAACGTCGAGTAATATTTTTTGTTAATATGTTATATATGAATATTTGAATGCAATTATTGTAACGAAATACTTAAGTTTTATATGACTTTTAAATTCAACGTCATTTAATTTTACTAGAAATACATTTTATGTTCTAGACTATGTTATTTTTTATACGGTTAAACTCTATTAAACGTCAAAAACGGTTAACCGTGACCCGAATCGCGGGTAACCGCTCACTTCGGGTACTCGCATGTCCGGTTACCCGCCTAGTACGGTTCGGCGACGGATAGTAAAATTAATTACCCGCCCCCGCGACGGATAGTTTAAATCTTCCAACTAACCGAACCGAACCGCCCCCCGCCCCGTGAACACCCCTAGGAGGGAGTAATTCAAGATCCAAATTTTTTAGCAATACTATTTCCATTAAATTAAATTCCACCAATAACAATAAAAAACATACAAAAAGAGCTCAATTTAGCTCAAATCACATATCAAACAGCATGATCCAATTAATTAACAAATGCCCATATAGAAATGTAATAAAAAGAACATCAAGATCAAATTTTTATCACAAAACAACACATACCCCTATCTAAAAAAGCAATCTTGAACTTAAAGAAACATGAATATTATAAAAACATACCACAAAATGAATAAAGTTTGGATCTTTAACGCCTTCTTGTACTGTGAATTAGATACTGACTGTTGGGAATGAATAATACAAAACACAAAAACAAAACAGAAGAAGTGAAAAGATGGAAAACAGATCTTGGCAGTAAAGAGAAGAAGAGTTCAAAGATAATGAATAATAAAGTAACAGCTGGTTTTGTTGGATAGACCCCACTTACTTCTCTTTGGTTGGGTACTTTGGGTTGGAAGTAGATCAACTTTCTGATTTTTTTTTTTTTTAATATGTTAATTGTTTTTCCTAGGTGTGATTATGGGTTATAATTGTTATATTTGACTTTATTTCTTTTTGTAAAAAAATTATTTGGGATGAGAAAATATTATTGCTTATCTATGAAGTTATGTGTTTTCAGGATGTGTTTAGTGGAAGAAAAATCATATGTTTTTCATTTTTAGTTTTGTTAAATTTAAAGATACTTTTATTTTCAAAATGAAAAATAAAAGATTCAGATGTACGTAGTTTTTTCTTTTTCCCATTTTAAGAATGAAAAGGGTTTTGGTTTGGTATTGGTTTATGATTTTTTTTTTCTTTTTTCAATATATTAGAAATAGAAATTTCCAGTATTTGAGGTAAAGCTTTTGAAAAGAAAAAAACATGTTAAACGCGATATCATTTTTTGAAGGAAAAAAATAATATTTTTATTAAAATACCACACCCTCAGATTTTTGTAGATAAATGTATCTTTTTAGGATATAAAATAACACAATATATTTTGTTATGTTCATCAATTAAATGATAATAAAAAAATACTCTTGTCAAGGAGTACCATAAGACCATCTCCGATGCACAAAACAAGTAATAGTTTTTCACTATTCTAAAAAGTCATTTGAGAGGGTTTTTAAGCATTGCACTAAAAGCTTTTTGCAAAGCTTTTTAGAATGACTTGTCAAACTACAAGTCATTCTTCAAAGTCTTTGTTATTAAAGGTCCGTTTGGTTCGTGGATGGGTTTTGGATTAGAATTTAGATTTAAATTTGGTTTACGATTTGGATTTGAATTTGATGTAAAAGAAAGAAAATAGTAATATTTAAAGATATATTTTAAATTAAATATAAAATTAAAATTAAGATTAAAATTGAATTAATTATATAAAAATAATAATACAA
This sequence comes from Tanacetum coccineum, assembly GCA_026074375.1. Taxonomy (NCBI): domain Eukaryota; kingdom Viridiplantae; phylum Streptophyta; class Magnoliopsida; order Asterales; family Asteraceae; genus Tanacetum; species Tanacetum coccineum. The sequence continues at coordinate 14,319 of BQNB010055072.1, forward strand.
AAAATGAGTGGGTGAAGTTTCATTTGGGCTCACAAAATTGGGATTTAATGAATAAAAATAGGAGGCTATTAAGCTCTGAGTATTGAGAATTGGTGAATATATACCCTTGAGCCCAAAGCAAATAGTGACACATGCCCTACCAAACAACATTTTTTAATGTTCTATATCCAAATCCCCCTTTAAATCATGACAACCAAACGGGCCCTAAATGTAGTATACATTAAATGTCATAAATGCAAAAAGTCATTGAAGGTTTTTGCATTGTGGTTGCTCTAAAGTATTTTAAAAAAAAAACTACTATATTCTTGTCAGGTTTGCCACAACTACATTTGTAGATTATGTATAACCAACCCTAAATTACCATATAATTAGTTTTTTACCAAATACTTAAAACGTATTAAAAATATATTCTACAAGAGCTATTTCATTAGAATCCATGATTTTCAATAGCTATACCAAACTTCTCATTGAAATAATATTAGATTTAAAAATCAGCTTAATCTGTCAGTTTTAAACCAAACACAAATGATACGAGTTTTCTTTGTAATTACAAAGATTCCCACATGTTAATATCATATTTTTCAAAAAAAAAAAAAAAACTAGATAAGTAATTGACAACCCGAACTTAAATAGATGAGATTACTTGTTTGTTGCGACTTGTAGGCCCGTTGATCATATTTTTCCATAATCCCATCTATATCGACTTGTTTGGTAAACCATATGATTCATTTCATTTGTCATTTGTCATTTGTCATTTGTCAAGTATTTCTTACCTCACTGATTTGCCTTTTTCTTGTACTTCTAGAAATTCTTGTTAAACTAATTCATAAATGAAATGTAAGACGCCTTTGTTAACACACTCGTTATTTTAGTTAGTGAATGTAATCATTAAAGATATGTTTATTTGTGGGTGAAAGTGTAAAATACACGCAATTTGTTTTTGTCCTTGTTGGACATTCATTGTCAGGGTCAGGAAAGAATGGAGCAATGGGGCATTTTCTATTCCTAAACATAAAACAAACAAATATTCTAAGTAGTTTTTAATGAAGTAAATAGATAAACAAATGATATAGCCGTTGTTGTAACATTAGAAAACGAAGATATTGACAGGTGATTAAATAAACGAAGCTTGAAATATTTATTAAAGAAAAAATGACTAGGTGTACTTGATTTTGTTGTTTTAAATATCTAAGAAAATATTCGCCTTCTTGACTTGGATAACACTAAGGTTTAGTGTTAGTTTGGTTCTTTTAAGACGGTTGGGTACAATAACGTCGGAGCCGGCGTTATGCCTATGTGGCATCGCGTTGCTCGGCGTTATGATACCGGGCACGTTGAGCCACCAACGGCGTTGGCTGGAGAGTTGATCCACCAACGTGCGATGGTGTGTTTTTAAAAAAAAAAATCAGAAACCCCCCTAACGTATACATAATGGCTATTTATAAATTATTATTTTTTAAATACCCACCTTATATATATTACACCACAACTTAACCATTTTTCACACAAAAAAACACAAACATTCTCTACACAAAATTAATCCATTTTTCACAATGAATCCAAATGACAGTGATGAAGAACGACCTCCCAACGCTTTCGAAGTCGATGACGAAACCGACGTTTACTTTCTTTCGCAAGCGTACGAGTATCACGAACATTTACTACAAGAAGAAAATCGGTATAGGCCACGACTTTACCTAACCGAACCTCAGTGATCGAGCGAGAGGGGGCCGAAGAACGTTTGATGGCCGACTATTTTGATGATTATTGTAAGTATCATTTATACTATTTTTGAAGAAGACACAGTCGAAAAGCAAAAGAATTACGAGACCGGAAAACGCATATTAGTCTTCAACAAAACCTTATGGAGCATATTTGGCGAGAAGTTGAAGACGAAGATAAAGATAAAGACAAAGACTTTTAGTCGTCGGGGCGTATGTTTTTTTTAATTTTTTTTCACATGTTTTTAATTTTCTTATGTTTTTTTAAGTATTGTAATGTGTAGTAGTGTTTAATGAATGAAATATTTTAGTTTATTTATAGGGTGTTATGAAAAAAATAAAGGGTTGTCAAAAAAAATAGGTGGGTTGTATGGGGTGTTAGGATTAGTATGGTATTTTGGTGGTTGTGTTGAATGTTTAAAGTTGATGTGACACTGAGATGGACAGTGCTATGGTGTTATAGATACCCTTAGCACTCTAAGGTGCCACACTATGTGCAGTCGAGTCACCGACCTGCATTTCTGATTGTCATATCAGCTTTCTTCATTCTTAGCGACCTTTTGCCATTATAAGACGCCCTTCATTTTTTTTCATTTTTAATTTTTTTAACTTCAAATTTAAATTTCATTAATAATAAAAAACATTACATAAAAACATTTTCGCAAATTTTATACTTTTTAATGATAAAAAAATATACATTCAGAGCCCAAATGTAAATTGTATATTTTAAAAAAAGAAAAAAATAATAACTTGAAAATGATTAAAGACTCACACATCCACAAACACACAAACCCACACTCAAACACAGCATATACACAACACACCACAATGAACACACCACTTAATTTCCCTGTAATTTTCCCTAGCTTCTTGCTAGTTTTATAATAGTTGCCGTTCAAAAAAAAACAAAAACTTTTTTTAAGAGAGGAGTGCAAAAATCATCCCTGCGGCAGCAAAAAGATAACAATACCCTCCTATATAGTTGCACCTTTAAAAATTAGACGCTCGTTAATACTTAACGGAGAAAAATTGCACCGTTAGTCCAAGGGATGTATCGTGTCCCAAAACATTGACGGAGGAATGTGTTTTGGACAATTATTTAACGAGGGACGTGAGACAGAGATGATTTTTGACAAAACACAACCTTAACTTGGCGTTAATAGATGTCTCAAGATCCATAGGCAACAACTTTACGGTGAGTATTCGGATGCTTATTTCAGTGCCAATTATGGACTGAAAAATAAAAGTTTTTTGAAGAGATAATTTCTGTCAGTTCGCATGAAATAGTCGAACATTGTTTAAGGATAAATTTTTGTAATGCATTATTTAATTATTAATTCTCAGGTAAACTTGTACAGAACACGCAAATTCTCACCTCTGTCGCATATACATAATTCCACAAATAATTGTATTATCTGTGCACTTTCAATGAACTTGCATAAAAGTGCCACACAAATAAAACATACTCCTATCATGAAGCATTGGAATTCGTTGGTTTTTGCAACTTGCAATATGAAATAAAAATCATTGGAGGGCCAGATAATTTGATCAGAAAATCAACAAGGCTGATAGCCTGCTAAATGAGAAAATTTCAAAACTAGCTCATTTTTCACTAAACTAGCTCATTTTTCACTTTTGATCTACTTTCTAGTTTAAAAAAAATTGTTTTTCGATTTTGGTCTTACGCGACTGTTAGACCGTATGATTTTATGGATTTCTCGACACGTGTCTCAAGCTGTTAGGATGTTTTTTACTCAACCGAAGTGACGTTTTGTACGACCATGATTTTTTCCAAGGGAGACATGACTTTTTTGTTTTATTAGAAAAGTAGGACCCACCATTGACACTATTCTAATGAGACAAAACACAAATTAAAAAAAATAAAAAATGGGTCCCACCTTTCTACTAAGACAAAAAAATGATATCGGTCGCGAAAAAAAATTCAGTAGTCACACAAAACGTCACATCTGTCTAGCAAATAACATCCAACATTTTTGCACACGAATCAAGAAATTTATAGAGCTGCACGGTATAGTGATCGCACAAGACTAAATTTGAAAAAAAAAAGTTTTACTAGAAAGTGAATCAACTAGTGAAAATTGGGCTAGTTTTGAAAATTCTTTTAATTATATTTGTTAATTAATAAGGTCCACTTGTGCCGGCTCATTAGCTCATCTAGGCATCGTTTCTGATATATGTGTGTATATATATGTTGGTTGTACTAACTTTTCATTTATCGAGTAATGCAAGATTATTAGTTTTGGTTTTTTAGTTTTCACATGGAATCAAAGCTGTAAATATTGCGGATCGAATTTCTGATTAGTAAGCTGTTAATTTGATTTTGTTTCTTTTTTTGTTTAATCATTCTTTTGATTTGCTTGGATTGTTATTTGCTTGGCAGCCGCTTCCGCAATTCGTGATTAAAGTCTGTTTGTTTGTGGTTATTTGGTTGTTCGTATTAAGGTTTGTTATTTGATTAATTGGTTATTTGTAATCATGGCTGCTTGTAAAGATGATTTGTTGTTTTCAATTAGTGTTCAGTTAGATGGTAAAAATTATTCATATTAGAGTTGTATTATGAAATTTTTGTGTGGAGAAAGTCGATGTGGGGTTATGTTTTGGATACTAAGACAAACCCGTTAAAGGATTTTTAGTTGAAAATTATGTTGCGTTACTGGATCTTAGGATGTCGATAATTCCAAGGTTATCACTTAGATTCATAATTCTGCCATGCCTTTTATAGGGGTTTGGTTAGCAAAATATGACTCCACTAAGGTCGTGTGGTATCATCTTACTATATTGTACAAACATTCTAACTTTGCCAAACAATGTCAGATTGAGACATATATTCGTTCACTTCAACATAATGATATGAGCATTCGGGATTTTTATTCAGATATGTCAGCCTTGCGGGCCAGTTAGCATTCGCTGGACCACCACAATTGAGCAGTTTTGATTTTTATGTTAAAAGGAGAGGCTCGCAGTCTTTGGTTTAGTTTCTTATGGCACTATGTCGTAACTTTAAGGGGTTGTAAGGTTCAATTATGCATCGTGATCCCATGTCATCTGTTGATTTTATTATTAGTGAACTACTTGTAGAAGAGATTTGATTGAAATCTCATGAAGATGAAAAGATTGTTTGGCCTTCTATTTTTGCTACTTCACATCGTACCATGACATCCAGAAGCACTTAAATTAGGCCTAACTCTAAGGTCTTTATTGATGAGTGTGCTTATTGCATATAGAACGGTCATTGGAAGTCTCATCAGCCTAATATTCCTAAGGAAAACCAACATACAAACCAACCACCACAAAATCGGACACCACAGCAACAACAACCATCTCAACCTAATAATGGTGTTGCTAATCCTTCTTTGCATCCAACTTTGATTAATTAATTTCATAAGTTCCTTACTTTTTGGCCTCAAGCCTTAGCAACCTCATCCGGTAATGATTTGTCATCATCCGCGAGTATTATTTTGCTAAGTGGGTCTTGGATTTTGGTGCTAGTCATCATATGGGTCATCTTTTGTCTAATTATATTTTTTTATACATTGAATCTTCAAAATCGAGTATGGCTGCTAATGGTGGTTCTATGCCATTAGCAGGTGTTGTGTCTATTTTCACACTATTTGTTTCGTTGTATAATGTTATCTATATACCAAGTCTTACTATGAATCTTGCTTATGTTGGTCAAATATGTTATTCTGGATATGATGTCAAGTTTTCTGTTTCTGATTATTGTATACATGACTGACAAACTCAGGAAGTGATTGGGACAAGCCGTAAAGAAGTGGACTTTATGTCTTGGATAACTTCAAATATCCAAGCAATGACGTACCTTTAATGTGGGTTTATCATCTTTTTGGTTAAGCCGTTCTTCTTCAGCTTTTATTTTATGGCATTCTTGTTGGGCCATGCATATTCATCTTGTTAAAAGTTTTTAGTGTCTTCGAAATATTTTAGGCGAGTTAGAAAGTCATGATATTTTTTACTGTAGTGTTTGTAACCTTGAAAATGTTTCAGCATTACCATTAATAAAAGTGTTTCATTTTCCAGTGCTCAATTTGATCTTGTGCACTCTAATGTGTGAGTACATTGTCTTATTTCTATAAAATGAGGTTTCATATACTATGTTTTATTAATTGATGATTATACTTGGATTTACTTTATAAAACTTCACTATGATTATCTTAGCATTTTTTACATATTTTAGAGCTCTTATTAAAACTCAGCACTCAAGTGTCATAAATTGTTTCATTGATTTGGCAGGTGAATATATTTCTAAAGAATTTACCTCTTTGTTTGCTATGGATGGGAAAATGTATCAAACATCTTGCACCGATGCTCCTCAACATAATGATTTTGCTGAATGAAAGCATTGCCATCTTGTTGAGACTGCGAGATCCTTTATGTTGTATGCAAAAGTTTCTAATGTTTATTAGGGGAAGTTGTTCTAACAGTTGCATATGTCATAAATATGACCCCGATTGATAAAAACACTGGTTTATCACCTTTTGAACGTTGTATGTTCATGTTCCTGATTATTCCTATTTGCGTGTCTTTGGTTGCGCATGTTTTGTACTTTGACCTCAAGTTGAGCGTACTAAGTTCGCTCATAAGTCAGCCATGTGTGTCTTCTTGGGTTATGGTGTCAGTTAAAAGGGATACCGTCATTATTATCCATTTAGTCAAAAGTTGTATACCTCTTGCTATGTTGAGGTTTTAGTATTCTGAACCAACTAGTTTACCCTGATTATTCCTATTTGTGTGTCTTTGGTTGCGCATGTTTTGTACTTTGACCTCAAGTTGAGCGTACTAAGTTCGCTCATAAGTCAGCCATGTGTGTCTTCTTGTGTTATGGTGTCAGTTAAAAGTGATAACCAGTATTAATTAATCCATTTAGTCAAAAGTTGTATACCTCTTGCTATGTTGAGGTTTTAGTATTCTGAACCAACTAGTTTACATGATATGACATGATCTAAACTTATAAAATTGATCCATTTGATTTTGTCACCCAAGAACCTCTACCTGTTTTATCTCCCTAAATAATAGAACATGTCATAGAAACAACCTCAAAAGCCACTGAAACACCACCACCAACAGCTCCATAAACCACCACTACTGAAGCATCAACAACTACAACTTCTGAGGCTGCATCGACCTCCCTCTACCATGACTACCCAATCATTGCCAGAAGTTGAAACGGTTAATTCTCAAAATGTTCGACCCACACGTATTCGTCAATCCACTAAAAAGATGATTTTGTTTATTCTTGTTATTCTAGTTCATTTGCTTCTTTTGTTGCTTCTGTATACAGTCTCCAGAAGCATTTGTTTTTTTATCCACTTTGGCAGAGTGCTATGGCTGAGGAACTTACTACATTGCATCAAACACACACGTAGGAATTGATACCATTTTAGGCAAACAAATATGTCATTAGCTCTCATTGGATCTACAAGATTAAAACAAAATATGATGGTTTTATGGAAAGATATAGGGCTTGACTTGTTGATAAAGGTTACTCTAAAGAGTATGGCATGGATTATGAAGAGACATTTGCTCCTGTTGAAAAATGACAACTGTTTAAACTTTGATTGCGATGGATTCTAGTTCTCAATGGAAAATATCTCGATTGGATGTCAAAAATGCCTTCTTGAATGGTGACCTAAATGAAAAGGTTTATATAACACCAAGTCCTGACGTTCCTTATCATTCAGGTAGTCAGGTGAAGTTTGTAAGGTCCGAAAAGCTCTTGATGGACTCAAACACACACACCACGTGCTTTGTATGAGAAGTTTCACAATTTTTCCTTCTCTTGAATTTGTATCTAGTCATCATGATTCTGCATTATTTGTTAACCGTTCAAGCGTTGGACGTATTTGGTTGTCCTTGTATGTTGATGATATGATTATTACTGAAGATGATTGTGATGGGATTGAATTGCAGAAGGCAGAGTTGTCTTGTCGGTTTGCTATAAAAGATTTGGGTGTGCTACGTTATTTTTTTGGTATTAAAGTTGGTTCATCACCGAAAGGTTATCTTCTATATCAGTCAAAGTATATTGTTGATTTGTTTGATCGTGCTAAATGACAGATAATAAGATTGTCGACATTCATCTTAATGCCAAAGCAAAATATACACCTACAGATGGTGATCCTTTGCAAGATCCTAGTTTATATCGCACTATTGTTGGGAGTTTAGTTTATCTTACAGTCACTCATCCATATATTGCTTATGTTGTCCACATTGCTTGTCAGTTTATTGCTTCTCCCACTACAGTCCATTGAGCTACTGTTCTATAATTTTTTTGGTATCTTTGAGGTAGGGGTGCTCACGGTCCAAAAACTGGACCGGACCAGACCGAAACTGAATTAGTCCTAAACGCCGGACCGAGGACCGGACCGAAATGGTACGGTCAGGTCCGGGTCGGTCCGATCCTGGTCGGTTTTCGGTCTGGTCTGGTCCTACAAGGCATAATCATTGGGTTTTTTGTAAGACCGAACCGGACCGGACTGAGGACCGAATGTAACAAAAAGCATGGACCAAGGACCGGACCGAAATACGTTCGGTCCGGTCCAGTCGGTCCGGTTGGGTCCGGTTTTCCGGTCCGGTCCGGTCGACGGTCCAATATGCTCAGCCCTACTTTGAGATACTCAATTTTAGAAGCTATAATTGTTTTCTTTCACGTCTTATTTAGACTTGCATGCTTATTGTGATGTTGAGTGGGCTGGTGATTATGTGACTCACAAGTATACAACCAAGTTTTATGTTTTTCTTAGAGATTCACTTATATCGTTGAAGAGTAAGAAACAAGACGTTATTTCCAGATCTTCAACTCAAGTTGAGTATCGTGTCATGACTATGACTATTAGCGAGATTGTCTGGTCACATAATTGGTTACTTGCAGATATGGGTGTTTATATTACTAGTCCCACTCCATTACATTATGATAATTGTAGTGCTATTCACATTGCATTTAATACGGTTTTTCATGAAAGAACAAAATATATAGAGATTTATTATCATTTCACTCGTCACTAATCTTCAAGCTGACACCATTTCTTTTTCGTTTGTTCCGTCTGTTTTACATATTTCAATATATTTACCAAGCCTCATTGTGGCCCGTGTTTTCATTTTCTAGTTTGATATACTCTCAATGTTCCTCGTTGCAATATTGTGAGTTTGAGGAGAGATGTTAGTTAATAAGACCCACTTGTGTCGGCCCATTAGACCGTCTAGCATTAGGGCATCGTTTCTCTTTTATGTGTATAAATATGTTGCTTGTAAAGATTTTTCACTTATCAAGTAATAAAAAATTACAGTTTTGATTTGTTGGTTTCCAAAATATTTGATTTGTGCCAATCTTTAGCATATGTTAACATCTTGATTGAAGAACACCATATCTCAAAAATCGGTCTTTAATTGACCGAGTTAAGATTCGAGTTCTCGGTTTAACTGATTTTTTCATTTTAAAACCAAATTCGGTGATCCAATTGGTTTCTGATTCAACCGGCCAGGACACAGTTTAAAACACTTGAAAAAGTTGCTCTTAAGCTCTCCCTTTTAACGAAAATGGAAAATACTTTTAACAACTTAAATGTAAGATTTAAAGATTGTTTCAAACCAAACACCATAAAAAACATTATTTTGAAAAAGAAATAATACCGATAATATTGTCTTAAAACAATAATTGCAACCAAAACTTTTGCCGTCATATCTTAAGTATATTGTCTTTATTGAACTTTTGCCGTCATATCTAAAGTATATTGTCTTAAACTAGCTAATTTACACCCTCAACCAAAACTTTTAGAAACTAATGCTGATACACAAGCCACAACTATTGCCACACTATAATTATTGTTCATAACATTTAATAATATTTTATTCATGCAAAAACGTTGTTAAATGTATCTGAAAGAACATTTTAGAGGGTGTTTATTTGAAGGGGTTGGGTTGGGTTCACGGAATCTAAGAAGAAAATAAATGTTTGGTTTAAATACACAATTTTAAGATTTTGTATTCGTGAATACATAAGACTCAACTAAAGCGTTTGAATAAGCAGGTTTATAAAATTTGTGGGGAAACTTTTTTATTTGTCTCGGCCCTTCTCATATCGAATACATCCATCATCTATTTAAAATAATATTTGTAATTAAACGAGTGGGAAAGTGATCCGCACGTTGCAGCGGATTCTAACTTGTTGGTACAATTAATGGGTAAGTTGTTTTTTATATTTGTATTTTCGAAATCCAGTTAGTGTCCTTTTGATTTTAGTACTTAAGAGGACTTATTTGTTTTTTTTAATATTTGAATGGTGAAATTCGGTGACCTTTTGATTTTAACATGCCAAAAAAATGCTACCATGAATTTATATATATATATATATATATATATATATATAATCAAATGAGAAGTTTTCTTAAAAGAAGAATGATAAGAAGTAACTATAATCACATATTCAAGATGCACCGACTTAAATTAGATGCATCTTTATAATCTTAGATGCATTATAATGCATCATAATGCGTTTTCTAGCCTTTATTTAGATGCATATACGTATATTATATGCATTTCATAATTTCTCTTCTTTTTTGTTCCTCTGCATGACTCGAAATAATAAAAATCAATTTGCACCATCTACACATCAAATTAACTTTCGAAACTCTAAATGGTGCATCTAGATGAATAAAAATGCATCTAATGCAAGTCGTTGCATCTCAAATGTGTGGTTTACATCACTTCTCACCACTTCTTATTTTAATTTACTTCTCACTGGATCCTTACTATATATATATATATATATTCTTATCAGAACGTCTATTAAACTTCAACATTTTTTATAAAATCGTACGCACATTTATAGCATATCAATATTGGACTCTTTTTTTCGTAATTTAAAGGCTTTTATTTTTCATTGAAAATGCGCTACATATTTGTTACATATTGATAAACAAAGTTTGTTAAATAAAAAAGTCATAATTAGTGAAAATTTGAGGGCCATTTTTGTAATTATTTTTGTTGCTAAAGCAAGAAAAAAAGGCTACCATAAGAGAAGGAGGTACCCTTGGCTGTTGGCTAGGCGCCATCACAACAACCGAAGCTTTCTTAGCGCCGACGGTACCGTCCCTTGGCTGGTAGCATGTGGGCTGGTATATACCAGCTAGCGTGGTGATGTTTTTTCTATTTTTTTAATTTTTTTTTATCTTTTTGTGTATTTAGTGGGGTATGTGTGGACCCATGACACCATTTTTTTGGCTATGGCTTGAGCCAACGAGGGAGCCACCCGAATATGATGCCATAGCAACTCTGGTGTCATAGTACTTTTGCTGACGTGACAACACTTTTTGGTACTATGGCTTGAGCCATGATTTGAGGGTACCTGATGCTCTAAGCCCAAGAGAGATGACTTTAGTCCAACTAAAAAAAATATGTAACACTAAAAAATGTTTTGTCTTACTAAGAAAATTTGTTTGTATCTTTCTTTGTTATATTCTAAAAGAAATAAAAAAATAAAAAAAGGCAATTGTGATAGGAAAATGCAACAATATTGTGAGATCAATTTATTTATTTAACAATATACTAAAGATGGAGAAGGATGAGGACAAAATAGCGTTGGATTGGGCCGGTTTTCGGTGGGCTGCTTTGTTGGGCCCTTAGTTTGGGCTTTTATGTTTTTTTCTTCTTTATTCTGACGGTTTGGTTATGATTATTCTCGATACTTAGGGCCCGTTTGGTACCCGGGTGTGATCGGGTGTAGAATGAAAGATTATATAAATCCATTGTTTGGTATGTTTATTAGAATCTGACACATGATTTGGAATTAAAGATTTCATACCAGCCTAAGTGGGTTGTTTTTGATGATATCCACCAATCAAAAACTTTCTTGTATTTAATGAATTTTTAACAGCCATATATATTCATTCTTTGCTTTTTATTTTTTACTTTTTTTTATTTCAAACAAATACATGAAACCTATTAAATACATATATAATTAATTTTTTCTCTCCTCCTTTTCTTTCAAACATTTCTCAAATCCGAATCCAATTCCAATCCTACATGTATACCAAACGGGCCCTTATCTCTCTCCTGCTACGTGTGTTTTTTTTATAGATACCTGTCGTACCATAAAAGCTTAAAGTCTTAAACCTACCGCCCATACACACACAACACAATCTTCATCTTCTTCTAGCTCCAAATCTTTGTCTCCTCTAATCAACCTCTGACTCCACAAAAATGGTCGCCCCTAAGAAGATTAACTACGAAGAAACTCGACTCATGCGACTCGAAGAAAACAAGAAAAGAATGGAAGAGTCAAACTTACTGTTTTAGCTCAGTCTTTGCGAACCCCTTCAACTCCTAAACCATCACCTGTATGTTCCTTTTTTTATCTTTATTGTACTTATAGTGTTTGTTGCACGATTATTAGATTTATGTAAGTGATTTGGGGTTTTGTGTTTGGTTTATAATGGCAGATGAAGAAAGTGAATAGGGGCCACGGAAGCCGGTGGATTTGTCGACTGTGAGACGGTCTAGCCGTGTTACGGATAAGCCCCCACAAGCTTATAAGGAGGTATAATTTGTTATAGTTGTTTCAAGAATTGTTTCTTCACAGCGTGTTTATTTTCATTTTTCTTAGTTCCGTCTTTCGGTCCATACACAGCAGAAATCACCTTTGTATCACCTAACACAATAAAATTAAACTTATATAACTAAAAACGCAATATTTGGGATTGGGAATACTTGATAAAACAGTCATACTACTTTTATAAAAGTCAGTAAACTAATCCAATAACTTCAGGGAATTCTTACTTGATGATGAGAACCGGAATGCTTGAATAGGGTTTGTTGATGAAGCCCATATCGTTAGGGTTCATCGATTTAGGTAGCTAAAGTTTACCAATCGATGGTGGGATTTATATAAAGGTTTTTGGTGTTTGATTGAGAGAGTGTTTTGGGTCCAGAATACTGGTCTGATGACCACAACCCAGGGTATTTATTTGTTATGACAGTTACATCCATCTAATAATATGTTATTTGTTAGTTTGTTAGTTAGGGTAGATTATGTCATTAAGGCATAGTTAAGGGTCTAAATGGTAAAGACCACATTAGTAAGGGAATTATTCTAACATTCTCCCACTTGGCCGTAGGACCATTTAGATATATACATAAACTTGAGAATTCATATTGGCCAGTTTCAAGTTTATAAGAAATTATCATAATTCCACAATAGCACAAAAGCAAAAAGATACAGCCACACGTGTCACGTTTAACACGGGACCCCCATCCATTATAACATTGGTACTAATTTGAAATATATGAGTTCATTAAGCCAAAATGACAATGGAATAATGTGGTACAAATACGTTTGTCTATAATTAAACATAAGTGTGCACAGTTTAAAAGTAAATATAGACAAACTAGACATTATAGTGAAGGATATTGTCTTAAATCGCTTGTTTTAAAGTTAAACGTTATCATGAAATAGTGCACTAACTACAACATCATGTAAGGTCTTGATGAAAACCCATTTTGGCAACATGGCCTTGAAATTCTTTAGGTGGTAGACCTTTAGTTAGCGGATCTGCAAGCATTTCATGAGTTCTAATGTGCTCGATACTTATACGTTGTTCCTCCACTCTTTCATGTACGAATAAGTACTTTGTATCGAGGTATAAACAGCTCTAGTTGAACTATTATTGTTCGAGAAGCTCACGGCTGCGTTATTATCGCAGTACTCTTTAATGGCCTAGAAATGAAGTTAATAATTTTGAGTCCAGTGATCAAATTTCTCAACAACATTGCATGGCATGTCGCATTATAAACTGATACATATTCAGCCATCGTTGTTGATGCCATGGTTAGCACTTGTTTATGACTCTTCCAAGAAATAGGTCTGCCTGATAGCTTGAAAATATATCCCGAAGATGATCTACTAGTGTCTTTGCATTTCTCAAAGTCTAAATCCAAGTATCCAATAACTTCAAGGTTTTCGGATCTGGTATAAGTTAGTTTGTACTTTTTGGTTCCTTGTAAATATCACAATACTTACTTAGCAGCTTTCTAATGAAGTAGGCTAGGATTTGATTGAAACCTGCCTAACATGCCGCATATATAAGCGATATCTGGTGGAGTACAAACTTGAGCATACGTTAAGCTTCCTACTACAGAAGCATAAGGAATTCGCCTCATTTCCTCATATTCAACCTCAGTTTTCAGACATTGATAAGACCCGAAAACATCACCCTTAATTACGGGAGCGACTGTGGGAGAGCAATGTTGCATATTGAACCTATTGAGTTTGCATTCAATATATATGCCTTTTGGGATAATCCTAATTTCCCATTGGCTCGATCTCGGTGAATTTCAATTCCAATAACATACGAAGCCTCACCAAGATCTTTCATGTCAAAGTTTCTAGATAGAAAATGTGTTGACTCGTGCAACAAATCAATATTATTACTTGCTAAAAGGATATCATTCACATAAAGCACAAGTATAATGAAGTTGCTCCCACTCATCTTGAGGTATACGCACTGATCTACCTGATTCTGATGAAGTTGTGTTTCTTCATCACTTTATCGAATTTTAAATACCATTGACGAGATGCTTGCTTAAGCCGTTAAATAGATTTCTTGAATTTACAAACTAGATGTTCTTGGCCTTTAGATTTAAAACCTTGTGGTTGGGCCATGTACACATCTTCATGTAAATCACCATTAAGAAATGCCGTTTTGACGTCCATTTGATGTAACTCCAAGTCAAAGTGAGCTACAAGGGCCATTACGATTCTTAGGGAATCTTTTCTCGATACAGGAGAAAAGGTTTCTTTATAATCAACGCCCTCCTTCTGAGTATACCCTTTCGCAACCAAACGAGCTTTGTATCGCTCAATATTCCCATTTGGGTCAAGTTTGGTCTTGAAGACCCACTTGCATCCAACGGGTTTTGCACCCTTTGGTAATTCAGCAAGTTCCCAAATGTTTTTTTTATTGAGTTCAGCTCATCTTCCATTGCTTCCCTCCAATGAGCTGATTGGTCACAAGTAATGGCATCCTCAAAGGATTCAGGATCATTGCATTTCCCTAAGTCAAAATCGGCCTCATTCAAATAGGTATAGTAATCGTCAAAGTTTATGGGCTGCCTATTTCGTTGCGACCTGCGCAACGGCTGGTGAGTTTCTTGTGGTTCAACATTAATTTCAGGGTTAGGTTCATTTTCCTCGACATTATTTGGATGATCTTCAGCAATTAATTGATAGCGTGTTAATCGGGATGGGCACATAAATTATAGGTGTCTCATCCCGAGCCTCTTGTAGTTCAATTCTGCTAAATGAATCGCTCCCACTGTTGTTAGCATTTTCAAGAAACTTTGCATGGCGTGTCTTGACAATTCTGGTACTATGAGATGAGCAATAAAATCGGTAACCCTTTGATCGTTCTGGGTACCCAATGAAATTAAACAATAACATCAAAGAAGAACTTACTTGATGATAGAACCGATTGATGATTAGGGTTTGATGATGAAGCCATAACGTTAGGGTTCGTCGATTCCGGTAGTAAAGTCACTAATCCGATGGAGGGATTTATCTCAAGTTATTGGTGTTAGATTGAGAGAGAGTTATGTGACAGAATACAGGAAAACCACAATCCAAGAGATGTTATGTTGTTATGACAGTTATTTTCCATCATATATCTGTTAAATTGTAGTTAGGGTAGATTATGTCATTAAGGCATAGTTAAGGGTCTAAATGGTAAAGGCCACATTAGTAAGGGGATTATTCTAACAGCGGCACCTATTGCACACTCCTCCGAGACCCCTTTCGATAGTAACAAAGATGGGAAGGTTAGCATCTAGTGGCAAAATTTGTTTGAATCACCATAGGTTTATGAATTTTCTGTTAAATAAAATTCTTCCTGTTTATAGAAACCTTTGGGTTATTGACTTTGATTTTTGGTTTACAGCTTGTGTATACTTCGGCTTGGCAGCTTATCCTTGAGGATTTCACTAAGATTGTCAAGCGATGCAACTTGAGACAAGGGTCTGAAAATGCTGAACATGCTTCAGTAGCATCATGAACGAATGAGGTAATATGAGCTTCGTAGATTTTGATTTGTAAATTGAATTGAGAATTATTAGAGATGCCGCACTTTGACCCATTTATATTCAGATGACTTTATAGTAACTAGCAAAAAATTTTTAAGTTAACTGGTATATATATAATAATCTGTTTATAGCAACTTAAAAAGGATCGATATGATACATTAAAATTACACCAACGTTACCAAACGAATACTATCTTAGACAATCTGATCTTGCCCCACATCGGTAAAAGGAAAGGAACGATACTAGCTAATACTGTCTTACATTGACTGAACATATACAATCTAAAACAATCAGGTTCGGTTTAATTGGCGTCAAGTTTATCAAAGATTGACCAAACTGAACAGGAGTTGTTATATCGAGTATGTAACACGGTATAACGAGCTTAAAATACCTCCTTTAGTCTAGCTAAATAGGCTGTTAATATTCTCATTCAATTCATCTGCACTATATGATGACGAGCAAGTCGATCTTAACACTCGACTAGATCATGTGACTATGGCGTGACGTTTATAAACAACTCCAACTGTAAGAGGATGTGCATATAGATTGAAAAGACTAGTATGTTATATGTATGCTTCACATAACGTATTGTGAATGGAAAACTACTAAGAGTTTGGTTTTGGGTTATTTTTGTCTATTTCACGCAAGTTAACATTCGTCGTGTCTTAGCGTCTACATGCAAGTGTAGTGAAATCACATTGTTGTTTCAGATATTAGTATCCGTGAAATTTTGGTTACCGTGAGTGTGAGATGACGTGAGGATCAACTTCAAATGTTCGATATGTTTCATGAGTCCCACATCGGCTAGATAGATGAAGTTGTCGCAGTTTATACACCAAAAGATAGACTCATGATATGTTTGAAGACTAGTATAAAATTTGCGGTATCTATGTTGGCGTATGATAAATGTTGACTATCATTTGTTGGCTATAAACCAACAAACTAGATATGATGATCCGAAGTTACCAGCAGGCAGTGGGTGGCAGTCGACCCATGACGACATGACGTACTACTGTATATCATAGCTGAAAAACGCTTTCAATAAATAGCTAACTATATACTATGACTTTAATTTCAATCAGGTCATATTGTATTAAATTTGATATATAATGTTTACTACAACGAATGTTTACATGAAACTATCTTGAAATCTGTAAGATGAAAGATTTTTTGGAGATTCTAATAAACCATTTGTTGTGAAGAAGTTGATACAGATTAGGACCGCTATTAGGAACTTGAGAATTTTAACTACGCCAGGGCTGCGTTTGTTGTGAAGAAGTTGGAATCGCTAAATGAAGAAGGATTGATTTAGTGAATATTCTAATACGACCAAAGTCGGCTTTTTAAATCTCATGATGCAAGACAAGTAAGACATGGTTCAACATGGATATCATGGTGGTTGCACATGAAGGGCCAGGCGAATGAGAAAATATTGTGGTTGAACCAAAACGGCAGAACCATTCACCTTTGGTGATGTTAATTGTTAAGCCGTTGCCTGTCAATTGGTTACGATTGCATCAAGATCCTAGAGGATGAATGAGCGGGCTATACTTGAAAAAATTACAAGGTGATGTTCTACCAATGGTCAACTTCATCACACGCATTGTGTATTGGCATCTATATGCAAAGATAGTGAAGTATAAAAGCTTGATACGTCAAACTTCTGGACTTATCTATCAACAATGCTAACATCATGTCAGTCATTCAAGAAACAAAGAAATAGAGTTGCATTGACTTCGAATTTCCCCTCAACTGAAGTCGAAAAAGAATTATTAGGATCATTAACGCGTTTGAATGAGTCAATTTTCATGTCGTTTGAAATGATGTCGTTGTGTTTAATTTGGCGGGAGTGACTACCCAAAGATCTATCTCAAATCCAACGGCATACGTATTATAAATAGATATTATCTATCTTAGATAGTTTAGCATTTGCGTCATTCTCGTTGACTAACGGTTAACACACAAGTTAATAAGAGCCGTGTATTGGCGTCTATGTGCAAGTGAAGTGGGATCACATTGTTGTTTCAAATATTAGTAGTAATAACATTTTGTGATCTGTGACTGTGGGTCGGGTAATGTGGATGATCACCTTGACAACTTAGAATCCTATAGCAGTTAAAGAAAGGAGACTATGCTAGTTTAAAGAGCTTTAAATACCTCTTTTCGACTAGCTAAAAGGTTGTTAACATTCTTCTTCATCAACTTGCAACCAAGTCCAAGACACTAGCTAAAATATGACCTAAGACTCAAAGTGTGAACTTAATAAATATTTTTCTTAAGTTCTTTAAATCAAGTATATAACATAATCTAACCTTGTTATCAATTGGTCGTGCACCATAATGTACCATATATATATATATATATTTGTTATAATCTGAAATCAGTTTTCAACTCACAAGCTTGAATCGTCATGGTTTGCGTCCAAATCAAAGTGATTACAAACGAGCTAGTGAGGTGAAACTGAATCGCAATGTCGTTTCAATCAATAGTAGTTGCATATTTTTTGGCTCGGCTGTTGAGTGACGCTTATAATCAACTATAACTGTCAGAGGGTGTACAGGTTAAAAAGAATTTGCATTTTTGCAATGCTTTCATGCAATACAATATGTCGTGAAATAGAAAATATGTTTTTTTTTTCAATAGTCAGATAGGTCCATAGAATGAGATGGCCTTGATGTTTAAAACGAGGCCCAAAGCTCAAAATTAAGATTTTGATGAAAAAATAAATGGATGATTGGTTTATTTGGTCTTTAAACAATTTTGGTTATATATTGATCTCAACTCCATTGCTACAAATGTAAGATATATGTTGCGTAAATGGTTACTGCTTTCAATCCCACATAGATCATAGAAAAGAAACTATTCCTGATTATATAATACAATGTACGTATGTTTCACATGTTGGAATAGTATGAAGTTGGCTCCGGTTAGAGTGGAGTTGTTAAGAGTTGTAACACTTAACATCTTTCCCTCTTTAGCCGGAGTCAAATTTATATGAATTCTTGATTTTTTTTATTTATTTAGAATTTGTACTTATTTAAAAGAATGTAAAAGCTTTTGACTTTTTTTATTTATTTAGAATTTTTACTTATTTAAAAGAATGTAAAAGCTTTTTTTAACAAGGAGAGTCCTTTATTTATGTAGCTAAACAAGCAAAAGAACCCGCGCGTTGCGGCGGGGCTAATTTTTTCCCGAATAATTTTTTTTTACGTTTCGGGGGGTTTTTTTTTGGGCGAGCATTATGCGGGGCTAATTTTTAATATTTTCTTTTTTTGTATGATTCGGGAAAAAAAATTGCTTTGGGACGGACTAATTTTTTCCCGAATATTTTCTTTTCTTGGGACGGTTTTGTAAATTTTTTTACGGGAATTTTTGTGTAAGAAAATCGTAAATAGTTAAAAGGTGAGAGTCCGTTTTGTATTTTTTTTTACTTTGGGCCAGATTTTAGGCTATTTTTTGGTTGTTTTTTTTTGGCTAATTTTTTCCCTGATATTTCATTTTTTGTACGATTCGGGAATTTTTTTTTTTTGCGTTGGGACGGGTTAATTTTTTCCCGAATATTTTCTTTTTTTGGGACGGTTTTGTTAATTTTTTTAGGGGATTTTTTGTGTAAGAAAATCGTAAATAGTTAAAAGGTGAGGGTCCGTTTTGTATTTTTTTTTGGCTAATTTTTTCCCGGATATTTCCTTTTTTTGTACGATTCGGGAAAAAAATTTTTGCGTTGGGAGGGGATAATTTTTTCCCGAATATTTTCTTTTTTTGGGACGGTTCGATATCTTTTTATTTGGGCCGATGAATGTAAAAAAGTTGTGAACAATAAAAACTTGACGTGTTTTTTTTGTTAATTTTTTTACGGGATTTTTTGTGTAAGAAAATCGTAAATAGTTAAAAGTTGAGGGACCGTTTTGTATTTTTTTTTTACTTTGGGCCAGATTTCAGGCTAATTTTGGGCTAGTTTTTTTTTTTTTTTTACTTTGGGCCAGATTTTGGGCCACATTTTATGCGAATTTTAGGCTAGTTTGTCGACAAATGTGTATATTAGTAATAATTTTTTTTATATTGCTTATTGTTGGCCTCATGTTAAAGTGTTTTTTTTTTGCTATATGTTTTTTTTAATTTAATGTTTGTACGTTTTGTGACCAATATCGATTATTTTAAAGTTATTAGGTATCGAAGATGTTTTCGCGGGTATTTTTTTTATCTGAATAAATCGGAACTTTTGTAATATTTTTTTCCCCTCCTACTTTGTGCATACAAATTTAAAAAAAAAACAAAAACAAAATAATTTAAAAAAAAAAAAATCGGGCTGACCCAAAATGGGAGCCCGTTACTGTAGCACTGTAGACCCACTGTCAAAACGACAGTGGATCAGTCACCTAATGTGTATATTTATAACAAGCAAAAGAACCCGCGCGTTGCGGCGGGGCTAATTTTTTCCCGAATAATTTTTTTTTACGTTTCGGGGTTTTTTTTGGGCGATGCGTTATGGCGGGACTATTTTTTAATATTTTCTTTTTTTTGTATGATTCGGGGATAAAAAATTTGCGTTGGGACGGGCTAATTTTTTCCCGAATATGTTCTTTTTTTGGGACAGTTTTGTAAATTTTTTTACAAGAATTTTTGTGTAAGAAAATCGTAAATAGTTAAAAGGTGAGGGTCCGTTTTGTATTTTTTTTTACTTTGGGCCAGATTTTAGGCTATTTTTGGGTTGTTTTTTTTTTGGCTAATTTTTTCCCGGATATTTCCTTTTTTTGTACGATTCGGGAATTTTTTTTTTGCGTTGGGACGGGTTAATTTTTTCCCGAATATTTTCTTTTTTTGGGACGGTTCGATATCTTTTTTTTGGGCCGATGAATGTAAAAAAGTTGTGAACAATAAAAACTTGACGTGTTTTTTTGTTAATTTTTTTACGGGATTTTTTGTGTAAGAAAATCGTAAATAGTTAAAAGTTGAGGGACCGTTTTGTTTTTTTTTTTACTTGATGGCCCAGGATTTCAAAGCTAATTATGGGCTAGTTTTTTTTTGTTTTTACTTTGGGCCACATTTTATGCGAAATTTAGCTAGTTTGTCCACAAATGTGTTATATTTTTAGAATAATTTTTTATATGGCTTAATGTGTTTTGGTCCTCAGTTTAAAGTGATGTTTTTTTACTATATGGTTTTATTTTTAATATAAGTGGGTTTGTACGTTTTGTGACCATTATCGATTATTTTTAAGTTTTTTTTTGAACAGCGGATTTTATTGAAACAAAAAGACTAGCAAGAAGCTAAAAATTACCAAAGTAAACAGAGATGCGGTGTGTTTTAAGCCAATTTACCCAACTAAAAGACTTTTTACATCTATGATTACACCAAATGAAGGATCGGGTGACTACCTCCTCAAATATAAGCGCCTTCGAAGGACAAGCCGAACCAAAAATGCTCTTGTTACGGAAATTCCAAATGTACCACCACAAGACATAACAAACGCCTTCGAACAACTCTTTATGTTTAGAATGAAGACGGATACTCAACAACCATTCTAACCATTCATCATAAGAGGAAACCATCACACATTAATCTCCACCAAAGCAAAACCTTGTGCGAAATATCTCTCTAATATAGGGCAAAGTAAAGAAAATAAGGCTATATGATACCACATTCTATTTCGCATAAAGGATATAGAATCGACATCAATTTTCATTGCCTCTATTAAGATTTTTCAATCGAGAAGGTAAGATGTCTAACTTAACTTTCCAGCGTGAATATTGACTTTAATAGGCACGGCATTTATCCAACGAGTTTGGAAGAGAACCACAGTAATGAGTTATTCGACAGGTCTTCCTAACCGAAGCGACTGTAAACTCACCTACAACCTTCGTACTAAAGACCATCTCATCTATCCTTCGATATCGAAGAGAGTAATTCCCTCTATAAATCTTTACGATCTGAAATATATTACAATGCTCTTCAGCTCCAGCATCTTTGGGAGCTCTATGAAAAGCGAACACAGAAGATCATCATGAGAATAACTTCAACAGCCACTGAATTATTTTTGTGAGTCTCCAATGCATACATAACTGGGAAAATTCCAGAATATGGAAAGTGATTGTCGCCCCTCCATTTGTCCATCCCAGAATCGAATGTCCTACCACGTATGCCCATCTTTCTGAGAAGGAATACCCATCACATCATCTTCCTGCCTTGAACAGTTGAACTCCTTAAGAAAACAAATAAAAAAAAAAAAACAAAAAAAAGACGATACAACCATAAGGACGGATGTGCATTCTAACATAATTACCAATCTTTCCGTCTCTTCTCCCATGTAATCCCTTTAATCATTTGGTCCTCATAAAGCAAGATTGATGTGTGCAAAAAACGCCAAACCCATTTGAATAAAAGAGCTCTATTAAGAGTTAAAAACACGAAAACTCCAAGACCTCTCCTTTTTCTTTAGAAGCCAAAACTTTATTTCCATTAAAACCATAGTGGCATTCTTAACCATTAGCTCGATACCATAAGAAACGACATCAAATGATTCCATATTGAGAAGAACCCTTCGCTGAACTTTGAATAAGGACTATGGTATAATTGGCAACGAACCTAGGACAGATTCAGAAGAGTTATTCTTACCCCCATAGAAAAGGTCTTCAACTTCCAATTAGAGAAAAACGAATTATAAAATATTATTTGTGACAATACCGCACCACGATTGAATCCGAGACATAAGCAGCCAACTATGGAACCTAAATACGTGAAAGGCACTTGAAGATTTACAGCATCTAAATTTCTTTTCTGCCGTGATCCACCTTGTCGCAAGAAACCGTAAATCCCCCATGAGTTTACCTTTTGAGCATGTTTTACCTTAAACCCCGAAGCGTGGATAAAAATATGTCCAACACACGAAGAATAAACAATATAAAGCTTGAGCTCCAATAACCTATTAAAACCAAGTCATCCGCAAAGAAAAGATGATAGAACTATGAAGAGAAGAACCAACCCTGAATACCTTTAAATTAAGTCTGGCGACCACCACTCATTATATCCAGATATGTAGAACTCCTCCATGATCAAAAGAAAACAAGAATGCGAGAAGAAATCACCTTGCTTTAGGCCTCTCTATGGAACGAAAAATTCCTTATGTAGGGGACTACCATTCACAATAACCGAACCCTTTGGAAAAGAGTAAGCAATTTTGAAATCCAACCACACCACTTTTTCACCAAATCCGAACCTTTTAAAACTTTCATCCAAGTAATCCCAACGACCGATCATATGCTTTTCGAAGTCTACCTTAAATATCATCGTATGCTTCTTTTTCATCTTACACCATTGAAATAACTCATTTAAAATGAATGGACCATCTAGAATATGCCGTTTCGCCACAAAAGCTGGTTGAACATCGGACTAAGTCTTCCAAAACAACCACCATACGGTTTGCCAAAATCTTGGCAATAATCTTGTATAAACTACCAATTAAAGTGACAGGTCTGAAATCTTTCATCATTTTAGCCTCTTGAGTCTTTGGGATTAGAGTGATAAACGATGAGTAGCTACCTTTAAGAAATTGCACATGATTTAAGAAGTATCAAAACACCGCCTCTACCACGACATTTCCAGAAAAGTCCCAATATCACGATAGAAGCCAAATTGTAAAACCACAGGTCCAGGATGTTTATCAACCCCACAATCTCAAACTGCATGCTGATCTGCCTTTCGAGTAACCTCAATTTTAAAAACCATTCTGTTGTACGAGGCACAATTTTTATTGGTGAATGTCCAAATCGGATATGAAAGAGATAATCAGGAGGCTTATTAAAACGACTAGCAAAATAAGAGAGAAACTCATCTTTTACTAGAATAGGAGATTCGATCCATCTACCTTCCACCAAGATACCACGAATTGCAAGTTGGTTTCGTTTTTTATTTAGAACCCCGTGATAATACTTCGAATTTTCCGTCGTTCCTTCTATCGCCCATTTTGATCTTCTCATTTTGAGACCACTCCATCGTGTCCCTAATTTGACCAAGTCCCGAATTGATTTAGAAGGATCTCCATGCGTTTAGATAATAAGAGTCGAGCTGTCCCTCCCCCTTGTCTAGTATCAAATCAATTTTAACAGGCCTCTTCTTTGTAAGATTGCTTATGACATTTTGATTTTCCTTTTTGGCTTTAAACCACATACGAATCTTCTTTTTAAGAGTTATACAATCATTTTTTCATAAACTTTGATTAATGGCATTTGAACATCGGTCATCATTGATGCATCATTCCATGTTTGTTTCACAATAGATATCCGAACCCTTCCAATTCAAACCAATAATGGAAAAAACGAAACGGAGAAGGTCCATAATCATGATGGGACTCACGCATTAAAATAGGCCTATGATCGGATAAGTAACGGTCCAAAGTAATAGATGAAATGTTTTTTTTAATATAATGGGTTTTACGTTTGTGACCATATCGATTATTTTAAAGTTATTAGGTATCGAAGATGTTTCCGAGGGTTTTTTTTTATCTGAATAAATCGGAACATTTGTAATTTTTTTTTCATCCTAGTTTGTGCATACAAATTAAAAAAAAAACAAAAACAAAATAATTTAAAAAAAACAAACCAAAATCGGGCTGGCCCAAAATGGGAGCCCATTACTATAGCAAATTAGGCCCGAAGTCAAAACGACTTCGTTTTAGTCAACAAATGTGTATACAAGCAAAAGAACCTGCGCGTTGCGGCGGAGCTAATTTTTTCCCTAATAATTTTTTTTTACTTTGCGTTATGGCGGGGCTAATTTTTAATATTTTCTTTTTTTGTATGATTCGGGGAAAAAAAATTTGCATTGGGACGGGCTAATTTTTTCCCGAATATTTTCTTTTTTTGGGACGGTTTTGTAAATTTTTTACGGAAATTTTTGTGTAAGAAAATCGAAAATAGTTAAAAGGTGAGGGTCGGTTTTCTATTTTTTTTTTTACTTTGGGCCAGATTTTAGGCTATTTTTGGGTTTTTTTTTGGCTAATTTTTTCCCGGATATTTCCTTTTTTTTGTACGATTCGGGAATTTTTTTTTTTTGCGTTGGGACGGGTTAATTTTTTCCCGAATATTTTTTTTTTTGGACGGTTCGATATCTTTTTATTTGGGCCGATGAA
>BQNB010055073.1:0-34841 GCA_026074375.1 Tanacetum coccineum
TTGACAAGTGTAAATATATCGACAAACGCGCCAATGATCTAAGTTGCATCCGGTCTAGGGTACTCGAAAGTGTTGTTAGCATTGTTTGGTTGCAACCATTTGGGAGTATTCAAAAACCGTCGTTAGTGGCTTAGTGACCATCCGTTTTAGATATTGACACACTTTGACACAACTTGTTTTTCAAATGGGTTTATGGTTACGATCTTAATACCCAACAACCAACTACCTCACAATGATTTAAGAAGGAATAAGGTGGTAAGGTTAGGTATTATTACATGATTTTCAAACATTTATAAGTCCTTCGGTAAGATGGAGTTGAATGAGAATGGGAATAATGTTAACTAAGGCATGAGCTATCATCGTGATAATCACAACATGATGATAGTAATGACATCTTGGTACACATTGAATGGTTTGAAGAATGAAAAATAAAAGTTATGTAAAGGGTGAAAAGAAAGAAGCCATTCACACACTTTAGGCAGAAACTAGGTCAATACATAATCTATCGAATATCACAAAGATGATATTTTGTATTGAAGAAAGACGTCATGGACCCAATAATGCAATGCACAGCCCTTCCCAGCTACTTAAGTTTCTCTTAAAAGAATATTGTTTCAATTCTCACAGAGATTAAACACATTATCTATTGACTTCTCAATTCAAGAATGTTGATATTGAAAAGGTGGCAGTCTGCTCTAGCCTCTGATCACTAAAACTAAAACGCACTAATTGAGTCTAGAGCCAAATGAGATCAAATCATAAATCTCAAATTAGACACAAAATGAAATATACACTTGTTGTTTACAGTAATGAACAAAAGTTGTAACGAGAGTCCTATAAAAAATCATCAAGATCTTGCCAGAACATTCAGAGTTGTTCTCTTTAGTATTTCATAGTGACGAATGTAAATCCTACCAGTGTCAATATCAAACAGCACTGAAAGTAGGTCACTAATTTGAAAATGATTGATCAATGATTCAAATTAGTGTGAACTAGTAATCTATGTGATCTAGGAGCAAAGTGTGGAAAACTTAAAAGGGGGGGGTGAATATGTTTCCGATTAGAATCTTAAAACTTTTGTATCAAATACCCGATCAATCGCGACGTAATATGAAAAGTACCAAATATAATTTATGACTATATGAAAGCATAGAATAACCAAGTAGTCACAACACAAGCATAAACATCAAGTCACAACACAATCATGAGCATAAAATAAATAGAGATCGATAAATAAAATATAAAGCAAACCGGACATGATGAATTATAGTGGTTCAGTCACGGAGCTCCTCTTTGCCCTACTCCACTCCCCGAGTACCCAACTCGAGAGTTACTTCACTAGATCAACACGCTCCCTTTTTAGTAGAGAAAACCTTACACAACGTCGCTTACACTTTATCCGTAAGCTAAATACCGAGTCCTAACACCGGGAGAACCAACCCTACGTCGCTTACCCTTTTATCCGGTACAAAACTAAATACTGAGTTCTTACACATGGGTAGAACCAACCCAAACCCGTTATGTTTTATGGCCCAACATAATAAACCTTGTGTTTTATGGTACAAACACATAAACCATCTAATCTAAATCAAGTGATACAAAGAGATGATACAAATAGGTGTACAATGATGATCCTAAACAAATGAGTCTAATGGATGTGAAAGCCCAAACCAAACATCAAGATCACAAAGCATGATGAGGTTAGTCTTCTATGAGGGAAGATCGCAAGTTTCCCAAGCTTGTTGTGGTAGATCTTTATGTGCTTAAAAGTTTGTGGTGGATGTAGATTTCAAGATCTTGAACCTTGATTTGGAGGATCATCTCAGGTGTATGCTTACAACAAAAATGAGAGTTAGATGCATTATGATCATGGGGTTTATATATAACAACCCAAAATTTTCACCAATGTAATATCTCTCTGTTATATAATATATCACTTTTTCACAGGGAAATTTTTGCTTTAATCTCTTATTATGCAACGTAACTAGTATAACTAAAGTTAACGAGCTCACGCAACCTACCTATGACAATCATATATGTCAAGCAAACATCATAACATGTCAAGTCAATGACCTAATATCTATTTTATCACATACGTTATTCATTTAACGTAGATTTCTCGACATTAATATCAAATGAACATAAACCGTTAATGTTTATGCCAAAACCCTAATTTTGGGTAATGTAAACATCCAAGATGAATGTAAAAGTAATCAAAGCTCATGTACAAGTAATATAACATCTCATTTGAATATACATTCCTTTCAAAATAAGGTACAAGTCCTTTAAAGCATAATGTACAAGTCATTAATGCACGATATTCGAAATAGCCATTTTACCTTTGTTTTCCTAAAGAATTATGTACAACCCATTAAGTACAAGTTACAAGTAATCAATGCATTACATTTACACTCCATTTTCCTTCTCATTTCATAAAATTACATGAAATCAAACCAAAAAACAATAAACCGAGCTAGTTTCTAATCCGTGACCCGTTTCTTTGTTTTTACCCATTCTAAACTTAAACCAATTATCAAATAGAGTTGTAAACACTTAATGTAAACATTACATTCCATATTCCATCATTATATCACAAATGTACAAGAATTAAACCATGAAAACCCTAGTTCGAACCCTAACTCTAACCCGCGACTCATTTAACCAATTTCACCCATTTTTAACACGAGCCACTAATTGAAATGTGTTGTAAACCCTTAATATAAGTCTTGTAATCCATAATATATCATTACTAATTAAATGTACTCATTTTAAAGTTAATTTGCAAACCGCACCACATGATCAGATAACTTCCTTCACTAACCCAGCTTACAAAGCACCAATTCCATCTCTTGGTCTTAAAATTGGCCACATCTTCCTCTTTTGCACCATATGAGCCGCGACACCACAAGGTTTTTCCACCATACATTCTAGCTATCATAGCTTACCATACTCACATGTTAGCTCATCCAAGTAACTCCTAGATGATCCTAATCACCCTACCACCTGTCCTTAACTTGGTCACAAAGTTTCTTGGCCTCCAAGGGGATTTCAAGTATAAAAAGGGGACACCACCCTTCATTTTAACTCATCCCCCACATCTTCTCTCTATAACCCACAATAGCAGCAAATATCTGCTCAAGAAGTGTTCTAAGGAGTCCTAAGGCTAGCAGTAAACTAAAGATAACAAGCCTTGAAGCCTCGAAGCTTTGATTCTAGGCGTACGAAGTAAAATCCACCCCATTCGGCCCATTTTCGATCATCAAAGCTCAAACCCAGGTTCTTTATGATTCATTTCTTCTCCTATACTAATATAATGTTATAATAAATGTGCATGAACCCTTGTTAAAGAGTCTAAGCTAAAAACCTATGCGTTTTCTTGTTTTGATCCAAAACCGTACCCATAAACCCTAATTCTATGTTTTTCTTTAATCTAAATGTTATAATGGTTAAATGTTGTTATAATCTATTCTAATAAGCTTATCTAACATTATAATAACCACTTTATCAATTCTTGAAGGAATTTGAATTAAAAACCTATGCGTTTTTGTTTTAAAACCCTAATTCGACCCGTTTTGATTTTTAGCTTAACGAATCGTTATTTTAAACTTTCATTACGTTAAACCTTCATATTTTAGCTTATATTAATAAGCTATCACCTGCAAATATCATTTGGAATCTTAAAATAAGCTTGCATGGCGTTTTGGATTTATTTTGCAAAAGTATTCCATGCAAGGGGTATATATCGTAACTTTCTGAAACTTATAACTAAAAAGGCTGAAAATGTCATTTTATCAAAGTTATAACTATAGGGGTCTATTATGTCACTTTCCAAAGTACAAGGTTTACTTTGTACATCTTTTAAACTAGAAGGACCAAACTTGTAAAAGTGAAAACTCCAAGGGTATATTTTGCCATTTTTCATTCTTAAGGGTCTTAAATGTAACATTTTGAAAAAGCATAAAAATGTGTTCAAAACCTTATAAGACATAAATTTAATTAACGCTTGACGTGCTTATGTTATAACTAATATATAATTCATCATCAATGTGCTTTTAAAAATCCCATCCCGAATCTATATCGTACCACAATACTAGGGAGTTTCACATTAAGGGGTTTCATCTTGGTATTATGTTCTGACTGAGTTGTTGGGTTCACGATTTAAAGTGCCCTAGCTCCTCAAACATTTACTGAATGACTTCTGAAATATGATAGCCCGAACGGTGATACAATAATTCCAAAATCTCCAATCAAACTCATAACAATATTAAACTCTTAGAACTAAAGTTCTAGAGTACAATCTTCCTAAGACTTAACATATTTACTCAGGTTGCGTGACGTGGCTGTTAACTATCATTTTGCTATATCAACATTCCTTATTAAGATTGTGATAAGGTCATCAGCTTTCATTTTGGAATATTTATTACAACTACCTAGCATGTGAAGTTCATAACCTCGCCTTTACTTATTTACATGTTTTATAAACCCGCGAGGGGGATACATGCTTGTTACAAACTAACTCTTTGGGGGAGATACATGCTCAATTGCTTTTATACTCAAGTACTTTAAACCGATATTATGAGTTCATAGCCTCACTTTTAAATCTCTTGAATGTTTTCATAAACCCGTGAGGGGGATACATGCTATAAAGTATGAATACAAGTGTTTTCTAAATATATGCTATCATATTACTGCTTGTGATCTAAGTCACTTTATGCCAAAAGTCCCTCATTATCATGGACCATTAATCACTTACGAGTGAACGTGAATATTGTGGATAGATCTATCAGGATTGATGAATCCCGTTTGTGTTAGCCGGATAGGTAACCAAACGCACTATATTTGAATCTCATAGGTATATGGCAATTACCTACACCGAGGGCCATTATCTCTATATATATATCACCGCAATTTGGGTATATATATACACCAGTCAGTTTGTGTGTCATGAGCTTAGATACAATAATGAACACTATTAATACTGTTTTCTATAATAATTATACTCATACAATTATTACACTATGACTTGTATTCAACTATTACATTTCAAACCTATGAATTTCACTCAACCTTTGTGTTGACCCTTTTCTAGAGTACAATCTTCTTAAGACTTGACATATTTACTCAGGTTGCGTAACGTGGCTGTTTACTATCATTTTGCTATATCAACCTTCCTTGCTAAGATTATGATAAGGTCATCAGCTTGTTAAAAACTTGATTTTAATGAATGATAATGTATCTTTTAAAAACGTCTCTTTTGAGTCGTTTTCTATGATTGTGACTGTTGTACTATGAAGTAATACCCCAGATTAGCTTCCGCTGCTATATTGTAAAAATGGGGGTGTTACATTATAGAAGCATTCCTATAGATCTAGATGTGTGAAAAATGGTGGAGAAAGTGTGTTTTAAGTGATGAAAATCGGATTGAAATGGCTCCTCTATTTATAAGAAAAGGCTGAATGGAACCGGCTACTGTTCACCAATGGAATCGGCTTGTAAATCAAAGGGAACCGGCGATGCTCCAATGGAACCGGCTACTGTTCATCAGATCCAAAAAATCTTTTGTAATCTTTTGTAGAAATCATTTTCTATTTTATTTTTCTTGAGTTAACTTTTTATATTTTACAAAATAAAGTGTGCAAGTTAACTATTGTATACTTGCTAAAATATTTGTATAAAAATACTTATAAATGCAAAATGTGAAATGAGGTTTGATCATAATGCAACATAACAAACATGTACGAACCTGTGTTGTAACATACGAGGATTCGAGACGTCAAGAGTTGTTGATGTATGTTGAGACAAAATATCATGACGAGTAACTTGTACATTTTACGTTATGTATTACAAGTTACATGTTTGTCATTATCAAAACAAAAGAGAATGTGTAGATTAAATATCATAATATTTGCACTAACAGAAAAGAAGTCTTCAGGCACCTCTAAAGACGCCTCCTAATCTCAACATAAGTCTTTCGGCAAGTCTGCCCATGCAGAGGAGCCAAGTCATATTGTTGAAGACTCAGGCATGAAACAAGATCAAAAGTTCGTCACGGGAAACAGTGATGACCAACCCACTGACAAGGAGGTTACCAAAGCTGACTGGTTCAAGAAACCCGAGCGACCTCTAACTCCTGATCCTGATTGGAGTAAGAGACAACATATTGACTTTTGACCTCCTCAGACCTGGATAAGTCAAGTTGCGCGTGCTGAAGAACCTCCAACTTCATTTGATGAGCTCAATGATACTTCATTTGATTTCTCTGCATTTGTCATGAATCGGCTTAAAATTCCAAATCTGACTCAAGAAATTCTGTTTTGACCGGCATTCAACCTGTCCAAAGGCACTTGCAAGAGTATTACGGAATTAGAGTACCATCTTGAAGAATGTTCCAAAGCAACAACTGAACGACTTGAATGGCATAACCCTAAAAATAAACCGTATATGTTCGATCTCAAAAAGCCTCTTCTGTTAATTCAAGATCATCGAGGACGCCAAATTATCCCTCAGGATTACTTTATTAATAAAGATCTAGAATATTCGACGGGTGGAGATTTAAGTAGACGATACTCAACTTCTGTGACAAAGACAAAGGCTACTACTTATGATCTCAAATGGATCAAAGACTTGGTTCCTAACTTGTGGAGTCCTGTAACGGTGAAATATGATAAACATGCTTACTGGGGTACATCGCACTGGGGGTCCTAAAGATCAACGTTTCTATGGGTTTGCTGCCAACATGTCTTCGTCAAAGGATGTCTACTCTAGGAAAAGATTCATTGCGGTTACCTGACTTTCGATTATGAAGAAGTATGACTACGGTCACTTAGAAGAGATTAAAGTTCGTCGAGTGGATAAGAAGCTGTACAAGTTTAGAGAAGGTGATTTACCATGACTTCGCCTACAAGACAAGACATGTCACTTCATACCATTCACAAAAGCTAACCAATCCTCACAATAACAAACGGTAAATGATTTAAATGTGGTATTACGTATAGTACACCAACGTCTTATCAGTTCAAATGCGGGTAGTGAAGATATCTTCAATTAGGTGTCAAAAGTTACCAAAAGAAGCTCAACCTCACTAAAAACCCGTCACATACAATCGAAATCTCATGAACCAAGCTGCAGTAAACACTTCACCCTCAACCCTCATGAAAAAAGAGTAAAGTGTAGATAACGGAAAAGTCCGACTGAGATGGAGCTAGAAATGGAACAAACCCAACAAGGTACTAATTTATGAAAGTCCTCGAAATCGCTAAGAGGTTGAGAATTAAAAAGAAAAGAGAAGACAAGGGTGAAAAGAAAAGAAGCCCCTCCTTACACTTAGGCATAAAAATGAAACCGGTCTATACATTTGTTTGATCTAGAATCACAATGATGATTTCTGACATTAAAGACTAACCTCATGAACCTAGTGATGCAATCACAACCCTCCCCCTAGCCACTCAAATCTGCCTCTCAAAGTGTTCTGTTATCATTTATTCTCACGAGATTACATTAATTTTCTATCAACTTTCTCACTCTGAGTTAGTCGATATTAAAAAGGTGGCAGTTTGCTCTAGCCTCCGATCACTAAAACCAAAGTGCACTATTGAGTCTAAGCCACAAGAGTCATCCCTAAATCTCATTAAGACCCTTGTCAAAAATTATGCTTGAACTTCACACACAATGTGAAACTCAATAAAAATATATTAAGAGTCCTACGCATTATCCTTGTGATTTCGCTAGAACAATCCCTAATACTAAAGAATCCACAGAAAATAGAAATCCTGCTTGAGCCAACATCCAAACAAGCTCTTGGTAGGTGACTTGTGAAGATCCTATAAGGAATTCGAGCTTTGATACTAGGATATTCGATATCGTCCCGCTGATGAATTGATGAAATTTGAAAAAGATAAAAACTGTTGGTGTGACATAAAAAAACCATTTGCAATTTTACACCACTCGATAATTTCTAAATCATTTTTTTCAATCATAATATCCTGGGAAGCGCACAAGGGTATCTGGACATAGGAAAGCTGAACACATTGACGCTTAATCATAAGTTAGTAACTTACCGATTCACTCTTACCGTGTTTCTGCTTTGAGACGCTCCGTAAATAAGAACGGCTAGCGCAGCAGCAAACCCTGCAAGAGATTCTTCGAATCTAAACCTGAATCACAAGCAGTATTTATACTGATTAACGAGGAACCGTGGTTATTACAAGACCAGTCATTCGACGAAGAGACAACGCCACTTTCCATCCATAATATGTTTTTTAGCACAAACCGCATTCATGCAGGTTTCCTGGACTGTGTAGCAAGTTTCCCATGACAAGTCGAAGCCAATACCACATGCTCATACAACCGACTTATATAAGTCATCATGAAAGCTTAATAACATGTTTTAAGACTTATACGCGTACTCTGAAATCTTAACATCTTTCTTGAAGCGATGAAGTATAATTCAAACCATACGTCCCTACAAAAAGGTGAAAAAGTTTAAAGTTAAAGAATCTCAAGAAAGATGGTTACACAAGCTTTCACCATCAAGAACAGTATAACATGTTGGTCCAGAATTCACAAGATCACAAGAAGGCCAAAGATCACAAGATGAATGGCAATAGCTTATGCTTGGATGATCATATCAAGTATTCATAAGAGATCACATACATGTCAAGTTAAAGATACAAGTCAATGCCTAAAGTCAAAGATCACTACATTAATTCACAAGTTAAAGATTAAAGTTAAAGACTACGAGCACAAGACTAAAGTCAAAGCATAGTATGCTAGGTTTAAGTTTTTGTAAATTGGAGTGACCTCCCTTAGGGAGAGATTGTTAGGAATACGTAAAGTATCAGTCACTTCCAATATAGTTAATCATAGCTCATAGTTTAATCAAATATAATGTTAGTAAGCTAACCGGGCCAAAGGCACATGAAAAAAACCATTAATAAACACATGGCCCCGGCCTTAAGAAGATGATAAATACCCGTCTCACATATGGAAGGGGTTGGTTGTTCATTTTCTCACACATAATCTAATCTTTCTTTCTTTGTTCAATTTTTCTCACTAGAACCTTCCTCCATCTACTTTCTCTTATCTAGAAATTTTTCATCATTGTATTTGGTTTATAGATTACAGCATTCTAACAGATCCACATAATACGAAACAATAGTGAAAACAATTTCATGGTTAGACACTAATCCCCTGCCCAGAATAATAATCACATCCGATTAGCGAAATCAGTACTGATAAAATAGGTCCCCTAACTTAGATGCTCGAGAGCCTAAGAAACAAAAATTAATTTAGATTGAATGTCCTAGAGCAAAAACACTTCTGTAACCCCTATCAATAGAATTCTCAAGAACAAACCAAAAAGTGTCCTCCCTAATACCCCTATAAAAAATTTGATGGAAGGTGTTAGAAATTTGTGGGGTATCTAAAACTTGGGAATTTACATTTTGGTACTGGCTAACACTATATTAGAGAAGAAATATACAAGGAAAAGTGAACTATTTTTTTTGATTTCCATTTTGCAAAATACATGAAAAAACAAACCACTACATTATTTTGGGATAATAGATACCGCTGAATGGTGGCTATTAGTCCCTCAACAGAACTCTCTTTCTCAAGAATCAAAACCAACCGAGACCTAGAGATTATACCTTAAGGGTATGATTTGATTAAGGTCGGGCAAAACTGACATTAGTGAACATGTGAAAAGAAAAAAAAAAAAAAGCACTATAAAATTAAGTGTAAATATTGTTTTCCAAGATAACTCGGCTAAAAAATAATTTATGGGGGGTAAATAACCCAAGCTAGGATCATTGATAATTACAAGTGGAGATTAAATTTAGAAATAGAAAAGCAATTGATGAGTACGAACTTGGAATAGGGAAGAAGGGACACATTCTCAATAACATATGGGAATATTGTAACCAAGTGCATAATAAAAATTATGAGTGGCACAATTATAAGTTCGAAAATGAAGAGTGTGAGGAAATAAGAATAGAGGACAAAGACTATCATCCACCAGAAGTACAAGTAGAAACTTTCGAGGTTAAGAAATACTCTACTAAAGGTGACATAGATTCATTCTTGTTTACCAAAGACTTGGATAATTTTTTACCTCTTGGAAGAAGAAACGGATTAAATTAATGAATATGATCCAAAAGAAATAGACAAAACGTAGATGGTCATGAAGTATAACTTAAAGACTCGTGTAATAAACAAAAGTGCTTGTTTTTGTTAGGAGACAGACATCTTCCTTAATTAATGCAATTTTCTTTATGCATAAGTTTTGGTTTGCATGTTTCTTACTTTTGTTTTACAAGGATCCAGCATGGTAAGATGGCAATAACTGAGGCTGGCTCGACCATAATCATGTGGTAACCTTGCTAAATCTGCAGCAGTTACGGCGTAAACAACTATAGTTTACGCCTAAACCACTACTATATACCACGCAACAACCATTCTGGTACCAATGCCCGTAACACCTAAAACTTAATTTTTTTTAACTCACTTGATATGACGAAACCCATTTCACGGTTACGTCGTAACCATCCTCCTGAACCTTAAAAATTAATTTTTTAAAAACAAGTCTAAACTTTATATACGTAAATGCACTTTGTGGGTATGTTCTTAGGAAAGCCCCACGACTAAACCGTCCCACATTGGCCACCAAGATGTTTTAAATCTTGTTGCCATATCTAAATGCAACCGTGATTCCTACGAAAGTTAGTTAGGTTTGTATTTCTTGTATACTTCATAATTCTTGTAGAATGATTTTATGCTTTGGTTTGTTTTGTGATCACAAAGAGATAAGAGCTTCGAAGAACAAGACAATCTAAAAGATTTCGCCAAATTTTCAAATCTCGAAGCAATGCCAGAAGAGTTTTCTTGTCTTAATTCACTCTTTTTATTTAAATCCTAAATTTACAATAGGGACATGTAGTAACAAAGCAATTGGGGGATGGAGTAGAATTAATACTGACGTATGATTTTGTGGTTTGTCCTTCGATTTTCTAGTTTTCTTTGAAAATTATGCCAATTTTAAAAATTTTGACAAATTTTTCTTAAATAACTAGAATTAATCTTTACGAAACACATTATCCTTTTATAAAACTTGTGAGATTTTATTCCCTAATATTCGTTTCCACCATATTACTCAAAATCCACACAAAATAATGATGTGCCGTAAGTATTTGTAACATAAGAACTTGGCCTGTACATCATTTCGAGACCTAATTGATTAGCAGGAATGGATAGTTCAAGAAGGCAACACTTAGGAAATCACCCAAATAGCCTATATGTGTGTGTTTATCGACGTTACACTGACTTGTCGACCTCCCGTGATAAACCCTTTTGTTGCACTCATTATTAGTGCAAGATACCCCTAAAAACACCTATGTTGAGCCAATCTATTTGATTCACCCTACTCATATAACGGTTCCGTTACACCATTTTTCACCTTACCTAACCCTGTAGTATTTTTTTTCCTTTGTGGTTGAAAATTCTCTGCTACTTAAGTCCAAGGTTCGGGTGGGAATGGGAACAGAATTAATGCATTCGTGCAGACCAATTAGTTTAACTTTCACATTGTTTATCTCAAGTGAGGGGTCTGCGTATAATATCGATCTGCAGGGCAATAATTAAAGATATAAACTCCTGTAACATTTGCATATTATGAAGAAAATAAAAAAAAGAGGGTGAAACAAAAAGCCACCCATGTGCTAAAAATGTAAAGATGGTACAAAATAAATAAAAATAAACAAAGTGGAGCTAATGGCCCCAATATTGCACCAAGACACTCATTGAAATGAAAGATGGAGCTAGGTAAGCCCAATTAATACACCAAGTTCAAACCGATACTTTTACAGAAGAATTGAGCTTATTAGCCCATTATTGAATATCAGAAAATATCGGATTTAAACTCTTGGAACCAATGAGGGCAGTAGCTAGTTTATGACACCCTTGGAATACATTAGTCTATTTGTTTAGTGTTTCATGTTAACACCCATTAAATGTGAATCCCCATGTCTATCATAAGCCCCTTTCTCACCCTGTTGAAAACCATATTACCCCTTGAATCTTTCAGTAAATATATAAGACCCGAATTCTAACTATTGTAGGATTTGTGTATATCCTAGCCGTAAAAAGAATACATCTATGACTCGCAATTGATCGATCACACCAAATGAAACACTTAGATAGTGGAGTTGAGTGACTTATTAACCTCGTTTTGTGAGATTCGGCTATGTATGGTTTCAAGCCATAAGAGTTATAATAAATCATTTCTTGAATTATTCTCGAGCAACTTTTTATAAATGCTCTAAAGGTTCTACTTGAGGGCAAGTAGAAGTCAAGTGGGGTATATTTGATAACATCAATAATTAATACTCTTTGTGGCAAAATACCCGTTATAATTACTTGCAAATGTTTCACTAACACCCAAAAACGAGATATATCTATCATTTAGTATTTTTCAGGTGATGCAGGAAGTGACAAGAAAACAAGGGAAAAAGGCTCAAAGTGTAACATATATTGAAGACTGTTATGGCGTAACGCCCAAATAATGTGTTACGCCGTAATAAAAATAAGCACGAGACGATCACGGCCAATATTACACGTTAACACAAAATCTAGTTAACGCCGTAAACATAAATTTAGAAAGAAATCTTACCATTTGATAGAGTTTATGGCGGAACAACCCTAAGGTTACCCGAACCATGAAGATCTCTAAATATTGGAAGGAACGATCACGTCATTTCACATTATTTGAATGTTACGGCGTAACACCATATCTGGTTACGCCGTAACAATCGCTTATTTATGGAATGTCGTGTAATAAGGTTACGGCGTAACAGATTTATAAGTTACGCCGTAACAGGTTCGATAACTATAAATAGGCCTCATTCAAGCTATTTCCGACATCAATCTTCCCTCCACATTCAATGTGAGAAGCGCAAAGCTTCTAACCATCAAAGAATTCCACAGAGTCCAAGGGAGATCACACTTTACTTACTTTTTGTATTTAATCGTTCAAATACAAATACTGTAAGAATTATGAGCTTTCAATCTATGATTTACTTCTATTTCTTGTTGTGTTTCCGTTACCATGAGTGGCTAAGCACTTAAAGTGTTGGCCTAGTTATGTAATTACTGTTGTTATGATGTTTTTTGGTTTCTTGTTAGATTATGGTTTCGTTAGATATTCCTTGACTATCGATAACCCTGGTATTTGGTAGTAGGGCAGTTGGACCTGGCTTTGCCCCAACAATAGATTATTTAAGTCAATATTGGATCCAACGGGTACAAAAGAGGAGCACTAAACTCCTTACCTAGTGTATGAACTCACCGGTCACACGGCTCTCTCACCCAAGTTACTAAAAATCACAAAACCTTCAGAGATGGTTAATAATCTGCTTAGGTTTATATAGATAAGTGTTTAGGAATCTGGGATAATCATTGCAGCCCTATATAACCTACCTCCCCCCCCAGTCGATTTGAGACTGATTCAAAATCGCATGAAGTATAGGATAGACTATATATGCATATTCAAGTCTATCGACCTTAGAAACTACTAATGAAACCATAGTTTAACATTGCACAGGAAAAAGTTTTTATAACAATAGTAATGAAGTAACTAGGTTAGCACGTTTTCTCTCTTGATATCTCCAACTCTTTTAATTTTCTGTTATTTATTTTATTATTTTATTTACTTCAAATCAAAACCATTTTATAAACTCCTTTTCAAATTAAAACTAATTACAACTTACTATTGGACAACCTCGGATTTACCCATCTGTACTACCCACGATCGGGTTCTCTGCCCGTTAGTGCGTTGTTAGGTAGATCAAGTTTTATAAATTTAAAATTTGGTAAAAATATATTTTAAAATAAAATATGCATCAAGTTTTTGGCGCCGCTGCCGGGGAGCTAAAAATTAGAATTAATTTGATTATTTCTCTTCTTTCCCTTAACTCTATATCTGCAAGAACTATGACAGGAGTAGACGTCGACACTCTCACCATGGAACAATACTTAGCATTGTTACGAGAAAACCAGGCACCAGGCATGGTTAAACCCAAAATCGGTGGCAATGTCAATTTTGAAATCAAGAGTCAATTCATGCGCGAATTGAGGGAAGACACTTTCCTTTGAGAAAAAAGACGTAGGAAGCTATGGATCACATGATCGGGTCTCAGCATCGATGCTTATTCAAATTTCCCGGAGTCTCTAAAGACGGGTCATGCTCCGAGTTTTTCCCTTTACTCTTACCGGATTCGCAAAATGATGGGTGGACAGACTCGCCCCAAGAACTATCAATACCTGTGATCTCCTCAAAAAGGCCTTTATCCAAAGGTATTGTCCACCTTTCATGACAGCAAAACAGCTTGAAGATATTCATAACTTCAAGCAAGAAGGAGACGAATCATTATACCAGGTCTGGGATCGGTAAAATGACCTTGCTTACAATGCCCCTACTCATGACATTCAATAATCATCAAAAGGTAAATAATTTTATTAATGGGGGTGGTGGAAGGTTTGAGCACTATGAATCCGTCAACTTCTTGATTCGTCCAGGACATATCCCAGGGATGAGACTGGCCGAAGCCTAACATTACAGCGATTCAGACCAGGCTGAGATCCTCCCAAAAATGGCACGACGAACAACAAGCAGAATATCAGAATTCAGTTTAGCAAGGATAGACAGGCTGGCTTTTGTTAAATAAGTTTGGAACAACCTATGGAAGATACCTGAAGAAGCTAAAAAAAAGTGTTACATGAGCAATCCAGTTGGATGCCAAATTATGAAAGGACCATCACCTCGGACAGAGGATGACCCCTCATACGAGGAAGTTAAAGCAAGTTGAAGATTCATATATGAAGAACCTTGGACGAACAAAGCCTTTTAATGGGAAATAAAAGAGAAAGTTTTCTTGAAGGACCTCAATTGGTACTTAAACTAATATAAGATACCGTCCACCCTCTGCGAAAAGAGGCAAAGCTTAAAAGAACAATTAAGCTAAGCCTCAAGAGTGAAATCTGCACGGAAGAAGTACTGAAAAGAGGGTATGTATAAATAAGCTTCAAGATAAAGTGATAAGATTTAATACTATATCTCAAAGCGCCTCGCAAAAAATTTAGAAACCCAGATCAAAACATTGACTAAGGACATTCATTCTGAAAAACACACTTAGCTCATCCTGAGAACAAATTAAAACAATATTGCTAATCATAGGAACATCTTGGCTCAATTAACCTTTCATGGAGAGTCCTATAACGGGACCATGAAATGTTATATACTTTCCCCATATTATTACCAACACCAACTGCGCACCTAAAGAGTTAAATCAGGAAACTTCCACACTCCCCCTGCATGATCAGTAAATTTAATTTTTATGCCATAGCTGACCTTGGTGCTAGTATTAATGTAATGCCTAGGAGTATATTGAAGAGGAGTCGAGACGACAGTGACAAAGATCGAGACCCCTCCGCTGGATCGGACTGAGTGAAGAAAAGAAGGAAATCGAGTAAAGATGTTGAGTCCTCTAGAGATTTAAGGTCAAAGGAAAAGAAGTCTTCAAGCACCTCTAAAGACGCCTCCCAATCTCAACATAAGTCTTCCAGAAAGTCTGCCCATGCAGAGGAGTACTGTTGAAGACTCAAGCATGCAACAAGATCAAGAGTTCGTCACAAGAGACAATGATGAACAACCCGCTAACAAGGAGGTTACCAAAGCCGATAGGTCCAGAAACCCAGCTGACCACCTCCAACTCCTGATCCTGATAGGAGTAAGAGACGTTAAATTGACTTTCGACCTACTCAGACCTGGATGAGTCAAGTTGCACGTGCTGAAGAACCTCCTACTTCATTTGATGAGCTTAATGATACTTCATTTGATTTCTCTGCATTTGTCATGAATCGGCTTAAAATTCCAAATCTGACTCAAGAAATTCTAGTTGGACCGGCATTCAACCTGCTCAAAGGAACTTGCAAGAGTATTACGGAATTAGAGTACCATCTTGAAGAATGTTCCAAAGCAACAACTGAACAACTTGACTAGCATAACCCCGAAAACAAATCGTATCCGTTCGATCTCAGAAAGCCTCTTCCGTTAATTCAAGATCATCGAGGACGATAAATTATTTCCTCACATTTACTCCTTTTTATCATACCTAAGGACTTCTACACTAACTAGTAGATAGTCTCTGGGTAGATCCCTCCAGTTCTGGCAGGATCATGGGAACGAGTACCTACCTTAACATCCTTATAACATGATAACAGTAAATACATGTCACAGTCCTTTTGGTACATTACAACCTTGCCAAAATAAAAATCATTGTTGAAAAACTCAATCAGGTACTTATGATAAAACTATCAAAGTGTTTAGTACCGATTGTTTTTTGCTTTTTAGAAAAGCTCCCCCTCAACATGTGCATCGGTATTCGAAACTGTTTAGCACATGTTGGTGGAGTATACACTTGAGTAATATGATCACATTACATATTTTAATCACATTTTTCTCCCCTTATCAAAAATTTCAAATCATTTAACATTTTGGATATCAATTGATTCAAAATGTTAAAAACTATTCGGAGAAAAGTGGCCAATTAGTTCACAAGTCGTAGACAATCGTGTTTGGAACATATTAAAGCTCCCCTCAACTCATGAAGGATATATAAGATAATGATGAGTACTGTATTTGAAAGATTTTGAATTTACTAAGAAATTCTTGAAAATTTGTACTCAAGCACTATTTATATTAGCCTATAATTAAGTCTACACTACACATTTATATATTCACAAGATTATGTATGAGACAGGACCTGAAAATGTTCAAACCGAAAATGACATAATCATTTGTCCATGTAAGCAGTCTATAGTCTTCTCTATACTACTCCTTTTGAAAGTTGTCTTAGCTTTCCCTTGAATCAGCAATCCTTTCTTGAGTAGATTCATAGCCTTCTTGCAATTTGCATTAAGAATACTTGAAGTCTGACACCCAAATCGATGAAGTACACAATTAATTTAAAACCATAACACCAAAGTCAATTAAGTCCCGGATGTCTAATTTCTCTTAACATGATAGTGATGATATAAATTGAAACACCAAAGTCAACTAAGACCCAAATGAACACATTTCTTCCGGTTGGATGCTGACTAACTAAAGGAATCATCATACTTATCATACCAATATGTACCTCTTTGATCAAATATTTCTACTCCTTTAAAACACTCTTGGTGATTGACTGTTAAAGGAAGCATTAATTAAATCAGTAACCAATCTTCTCACGCTCTAATCAATCTTTCGTCAACACATTTCCCTGGTATCTCAACTGATGCATACCATAAATGATAAAATATCATTTCTCCCATGTGGTTGGAATAGCGCACCGTAAAGTAACAAGATAAAACACTGATTTTCTCTGCGGTTAAGACATTTGTCTTCCCGGAATGGCCAAAAATGAAATAAGGCTATGGGTTCTATCACGTGCAGTTGTTGTACCTTTCAGTGTATTTACTCCTTCCCCTTAATGGTTTTGATACCTCAGAATCAGTAAAACCTTGTATGCACACATGCTTGAGATCGTGTTCGCAGAATTACTAAACTTAAATCTATCCCGTGAGAATCAGTTTCAAGGCTTTTTAAACTACGAAAGAATTTCCAAACATTCCTAAGATTTTGTACTAACTATGACGTGTTGGCAATATTAGTCGTATGTAGTTTAAAGCCTGAATTCACTAAGTCTTCAATTGCAAATAAGTCCCTAAAGTTTGAAGCAAATGACATCTAAAGCACTTGTAGTTAATATGAATTAACTCCCTTTAAATTGTTATCTGTCATTATCAAAAACTTCAACTGTTTAATCTGTGACTTATTTTGAAAGATCGTTTAAAAGATTATTTGGCACTTTCTCCCTCTTAAATAATCCATGCCCGGGAAAAATTAATTACCCGTTGTCAAGAACAGCTGTCTTTTCGACGACATGCGTTCCTCACATTGAAAAGTGGGTTGCAGTTAGAAATAACTGCAAGCCATTGTCATGAGCTCAAAACTTTGAATGTTTTGTAAGAGTAGCTCAATACCGAAAAGACTTCTCTTTTCGTTGCTAAGAAAAATGCACTGAGACGTGTATTTTCCTTTAACATGAGGGCCCCCCCCCCCCGGTTATGCACAGAAATGTACATAAGCCATTCTAAGGAAAAATGCACTGAGACATGTATTTTCCTTTACGATGAGGCCCGGGTTATACACAGAAATGTACATAAGCCAATTTGTTTTTTTATATTTACAAGATGATGTTTCATGATAATATCAAGCAGTTACATTTGTCAAAACCTCCAGTTCTGCTGGAGTCAAACATCTCATACCAATCCTTCTGACAAGATACAAAACCGATCTCAGTGAAGGATATTCGTAAATTAATAATCAGCCAATTGGTATTCAGTTCTGACAAAATATAATTTAATAATATCATTTTCAACCTGTTCCTTTATGAAGTGATACCGAGTATGGATGTGCTTTGTATGAGAGTGTTGTACGGCTTTGCATGAGATTGCTATGGCTGACTGTGAATCGTAGTACAACAGTATTTTGTTGTAGTTGAAGCCATAAACTTTAAGCTTGTGTCCTTATCCACATACTGTTGCAACAACTTGCAGATAACGCCACGTACTTTGCCTCGTGAAATATTGTCCGTGCAATAATTGTTCTTCTTGGAATCATTGGGCTTACCAAGTCTGTCACCATAGGAACTGTAACCCTCCAGAAGTGAATTTGCGAGTATCGAATGCATTCGGCATGCTCAACGTTTTGAAAATACCTTAGAAAAAGCCTTGGATACAGGAAATTGGATAACTTTCATTATACCAGGCTCTATGGCATGCTTCAAGTCCGTATAAAGCTTTCCTAAAAGGTAGACTTTTTAATGAGTATTCAGGATCCACCGAACCCTTCCGTGCTAGAAAATAAACCTCCTCCTTCAGTGGACCATTTAGAAATTTCGTTTTAACTTCAATCTGGTAGATTAGAAAGGACTTGTGTGCAGCATAGGCAACGAAAATCCGAACTGCTTCCAAACGAGCAACTGAAGCAAATGATTCTTTGAAATCAGTACCCTCTTCCTGAGCATAGCCTTTAGCTACAAGTATTTCTTTGTTGTGAATAACAGTCTGAACTTCATCCTTTTTTTTGTTCTTCCATAACTACTTTAGCTTTATCACTGTCTTGCCAAATGGTTTGTTGACGAGTTCCTAGACTTGTGGTCTGTCGAACTAATGAAGTTCATCCTGCATTGCTTTGATCCATGCAGAATTAGCCATTGCCTCCTTACTGTTCTGTGGCAAGCTGTTGTCTTGTTTGCACTAGATTTGTAGGATTGTCAATAACTTGTTATAATGGATGATCTTTTGTCCATTGGTATTCATGACTCTGTTGGTTGAAATGAATGCATATTTTCATTATCAATATTGCATGAGGAAGACTCAGCAATGTCTTGTACCGGTGTACAGAAAGGATTGATAAATTCATCTTGTCAAAATGATGCATTCGCTACTTGATCATTGTTGTTTTCTTCAGCATGAACATTTATTGGAGAGAAATATTCTTCAAAGAAATGATTGAATAGAAATTCCAAGAGAAATATTCTTCAAAGAAATGATTGAATAGAAATTCGATCTCCTTTTGTGACGAATCTGTTTTGTCTGCTAGAGAAACAACATTTTTCCTTGGGGGCACGGGGCCAGAGATGTCATAATCTGACGCCTTTTGTTTATTTGAAACGAGGTCTGAGGAGATATTGTCAACAGACGTCTCTTGTCGATTGGGCATGAGGTCTGAACGGATTTGATCAGGCGTCATTTCATAAAGCACGGGTCCTGAACTGCTATGATCAGGAGCCATGAATTGAGGCACGGGTCCTGAACAAAATTGTTCAGAAACCATAAACTATCTTTGAGATAGTAGATCTCAACCATACCGTTTCACACCGAATGGAGTTGGATTTTCATTTGCGTCAAAGTAGCTCCAAATGGCATGTTCTTGTAGTTGACT
Organism: Tanacetum coccineum; assembly: GCA_026074375.1. Taxonomy (NCBI): domain Eukaryota; kingdom Viridiplantae; phylum Streptophyta; class Magnoliopsida; order Asterales; family Asteraceae; genus Tanacetum; species Tanacetum coccineum. Next base: position 20,042 of record BQNB010055073.1, read on the forward strand.
TTATGTTGAAATTGTGGAACGAGAAGGATCGCCAATAACATTTCCTCTATGATTGATTCTTGTCAAATTAGAGTGATCAGTAATTAAACAGTTGAAATAAGATGATGCAATTTAATGGAATGACCCCTTGTATTAGTTTTGTCTACAAAACTATAGTTGTAAGAAATATTATGAAAGGAGGGTGCATTATTAAATAATGCATTTTGATGTCCATGAAATTTATTCTTCAACAACTTGATGATGACTTGAGATTGAATTTCCTGATTGTTAGTGAAGTAATGGTAAATGTGTTCATCTTGATCAATGATCTGATGAAGTGAAGACCAACTGGATCAACAACACTTGAAGCAAGCAATAGCTAACCGGAACTGGGGGAACAGTTCATGGGTGGAAGATTATAGTACTACATTAAACAATGGATTACAATAGATCTCAATAGTCTTATCTTGGAATTGTGGAACATATGTGTGGAGAAACTGAGTTTTGCGCACGAATCCTAACCTGATGTATCCATGAGTATCATCAAGATGGCGCAGTCTCTGAACAGATTTTCATAAGAGTCTTGACTGTGGACCATTATTCAAGAACTGAACTTCTCTACTATAGTGTCGGATGTGGTGGGTGAAAGTTGTAATGAATGATTCTTGACAGAAGTGAGAGATAACTGTTTAGAGATGAGAAGATCGATGACTGAGAGTATCAGTAAAGGAATAGATGAAGAACTTGTGTATAGAACAGTGACCATGGATTTAACTTCGGTTCCATTAGTAGTTTTTCCTGGTTCATCTTTTACTTATATATTTCTTCAGGATCAGGCTTAGTTTCCTCATTGGTTTAGGAGATAAGAGATCGATGACTGAAGTATCAGTAAAGGAACAGATGAAGAACCTTGTTAGATAGGAACAGTGACCATGGATTCAATCTTCGGTTTCCATAGTAGTTTTTCTCGGTTCATCTTTTACTAGTTCTCATTTCTGTCATAAAAAGCTTAAAAATCCAAAAATAAGTAGTTTATAGTGTAGATCTTAGAATTTAGCTTATTCAGTTGTTGATTTATGTTTATTAAGTTTAATATAAGTTGTTTAAGATCTGGTAATAAGGTTTTGATAATTAGATCTTAGATTCTAATGTTTTATAAAATCTGTCAATTCCTAAAGGGGTGTTTGGTTTAAGCTTCTTTGACCTTTAAAAGTCAAAGCTACTTTGAAATTTCTTATTGGTTAGTTAGATTAGCATATTTGATAAGATTTTAAATAAATTTGCCAAGATAGTTTGAGCTTATAATGATTTTGTGGCTTATTGAATCTGTCTCAGCACCAGGGGAATTTTCCTTGTGATTTCACTTGTGAAAATTTGAACCAAGCTACTTAAGGCTTGGTTTGTGCTTGATTTGTGTTTAGCCATACTCAAGTAGAGTGTCTAAGTGCAGGTTACCCCTCTAGGATACCTGCACATTTGTGTCTTGCCTTCTGTCATTTGCACTAGCAGTGGTAACAAGTTACCACTGCTGTCACTCTTGGATTCATTTCAGCTAGTAATTTTAAGATTTAGGTTTTAAAATTCAGTTTGCTTTTAGTTTAGATATAGCTTTAGATAGATTAAGCTTTAGTTTCCATTTTATAGCTCATTTCCTTAGGTGCATTTAGTTTTAAAAGTCATTAAAAAGCCAAAAATTCCAAAGACAGTAGTAATAATATTAAGCCTTCTAATTTTAGAATTTTAAGTTGTAGTATCTGATTTTCTTGTTTGAATTTATAGATTAAAGTTAGGATAATTAGTTTTCTTAAGCTCAGCTTAAGTTTTGGCTTATTGAGCATTTGAGTTTTTCTTAATTTTGAGCTTTTTGAGTTTGTTCTTGAATTAGCTGTTTTGATCCTCAAATTCAGTTGGTGTTAAGTGTTTTCAGTTAAGCTAGCTTGTTTGAACTAGCTTATGCACATCATAAGCTACCTAGAACAACTTTTGGTTTTCAATTTGAGCTTATATTGAAGATTGTGCAAGCTTTTTAGTGTAAACAAGCTAAAGTGAGTTTAAAAACTCACTTACTGTGGTCAGATCATAAATAAGCTCTTAGAGAGCTTATTTCTCACTTTCAGCTTATACTGCTTTTATAAAAAGTTCTTAGAATTGTTTGCTTAATAAGATTTAGCATTTGGTTTTCAAAAAATAAAAAAAGAGCAAAAAGGGGGTGTGCCAAGCTTTGAACCCGTGACCTCTAGCATAGATACCAAGTGTGTTAACCATTGTGCTTCATTAGCTCATCCAACCATACTCTTCACCATTTAATCTTTATACTTGTTTTTCTTTTCCTTTTTCCTTATAAGCCGTAGCTTATTAGGGCTTATTTAGGGGCTTTTCAGTTAAGCTGATCACTTAGTTTTATTTTTCTCTTATTCCTTGTTGCTAGTAGGACTTTTCCTGATTTTTTGAGAATTTTTCCATTATTAGTTTATTTTTTAGGATTTTTCGTAGGTTTAAAAATTAAAAAATCAATAAAAAATAGAAAAAAGTTTCAGAAAATTACAAAAAAATAGTTTTTAGTTTTATAAAAATTACTTTTAGGTTTACATCCAGTAAAATCATTTTTACACCTTTTAGATTTTAATTTTCATTTTTGAGCTTTTAATTTTAAGTTTAAAAATATGATTTTAATTTTAAAAATAGTTAAAAATAGTTTCCTGAGTTTTTATGTTATTTTAGACTTTTCTAAGTTTAAAAATCATTTTTCTAAATTTTTAGAACTTAATTAGCTATTTTTTAAGATTTAATTAGATTAATTTAGTTTTTAATTCATAACAAATTCAAAAATAATCAAAAAATGTTTTTCTTTTTCTCAAAAAATTCTTTTGTCCTAATTTAGGTTTAGAAATTTAGTTTTAATTTTTAGGAGTTAAATTTAGTGTACTTGCTTAATTGTCGTGTTTTATTTGTTTCCCGTAAATTGTTAAGTGTTTAATTGTTTTAAATTGATTTTTTTAATTGTGCTTTTAATTAGTAGTTATAGAAAACCAAATCAATCTTCGAACCCATTCAAATCAATATCCAATATCAAGCGAGGTTTCAATTTCTCAAATCGTTGGGAAAACTGGACTCCGGAAATCAATATTTCCGGAAATCTACAGTATTTATATTATATATTATATATATCTTTTAGAATGAGCTTTTCTTAAGGGAGACTTAAGGAAAGTTCTTAATTGCTCTTTTGGAATATTATATATTTTTGCGTGTATAAAATCAACAATCAATGGTCCCATAAAATCGATACCCCATACATCAAAAATTTTACATACTTGAATGTTGTTTAAGGGTATCTCATCAAGTTTCGATATATTTCCCGTATTTTGGCATGCTTTGCAAAAGTAAACTAGAGTAGCTTCTTTTATGATTGTCGGACAGTAAAATCCTGAATCTAGGACCTTTTTAGCGGTTACAATTGGTCCATAATGTCCACCGGTTGGTCCGTGATGAAGTACGTAAAGTACCAGTCACTTCTAATATAGTTAGTCATAGCTCATAGTTTAATCAAATATAATGTTAGTAAGCTAATCGGGCCAAAGGCACATGAAAAACCCATGATCAAGCTCATGGCCGGCCTTAATTGTGAGTTAAAAAATACCCTCCTTCAAAATGGAAATGGTGTTGCGCTTTAATTTTTTTTTGGTTCATTTTCTCACACATAATCTAATCTTTCTTTCTTTGTTACTTTTTCTCACTAGAACCTTCCTCCCATCTACTTTCTCTCTCTAGAATTTCTTCATTGTTATTTGGTGTTATAGATTACTAGCATTCTACAGATCATAATTATACGAATCCTAGTGAAAAAAAATTCATGGTTAGACCCCAATCCCCTGCCCAGAATAATAATCAAATCGATTAACGAAGAGTCGGTAACTGGGATAATAGGTCCCCTGACTTAGATGATTGAGAGCCTAAGAAACAGAAAATTAATTTAGATAAGAATGTTCCTAGAGCACACTTCTTTAGACCCATAAAATAAGAAATACACAAGGAAACACACCAAAATGTGTCCATCCTATGACCCCGACAAAAAAATGTGTGATGGTAGGGTAGAAATTTATGGGGTATCTAAAACTGGGAATTTACGGTTTTGGTACTGCAACTACAATAATGAGAGAAGAAATAAAAAAGGAAAAGGACTATTTTTTGGATTTCCTTTTAGCAAAATACGGAAAAAGCCAAACCAATACATTATTTTGGGATAATAGATACGCTGAATGGTGTGATATTATCCCCCTCATCAGAAGTCTCTTCTCAAGAATCAAACAAACCGAGACCTAGAGATTATACCTTTAGGGGATGGATATTGATTAAGGTCGGGCATACTGACATTAGTGAACCTGTGAAAGAAGCACTATTAAAATTATGGTTAATTGATTGTTTCCAAGATAACTCGGCTATTGTAAATAACCCAACCCATAGGAGCTTTGATGATTACAAGTGGGAATTAAATTTAGAAATAGATAAGCTAGTTGATGAGTAAGAACTTGGAATAGGGAAGAAGGGACACATTCTCGATAATATATGGGAATATTATAACCAAGTGCATAATAAAAATTATGAGTGACACAATTATGAGTTCGAAAATAAAGAGTGTGAGGAAATAGGAATAGAGGACAAAGACTATCATCCACCGAAAGTACAAGTAGAAACTTTCGAGGTTAATAAATACTCACTTAAAGGTGGACAAAGTTTCATTTGTGTTACCAAAGACTTGGATAATATTTTACCGCTTGGAAGGAAGAACGAATTTAAATTTAAGGAAATGATCCAAAAGGAAATAGACTAAACGTAGAATGGTCATGAGTCTAACTTAAAGACTCGTTAATAAACAAAAGTGCTTGTCGGGAGACAACCCGTCCTTAATTTAATGAAATTTTCTTTTTTGCATTAGTTGGTTTGCATGTTTCTTACTTTGTTTTACAGGATCCAGCAGCTAAGAGGCAATTATCGAGGCTGGCTCGACTCGTAATCATGTGGTAACCTTGCTAAATCTGCAGCAGTTACGGCGTAACAACTTTAGTTTACGCCGTAACCACTACATTTACGACGCAAACCATTTCCTGGTTACGCCGTAACACCTTAAAACTTAAAATTTTTTACCACTTGATTACGACGTAACCCATTTCACGGTTAAGTCGTAACCTCCTCCTGAATCCTTAAAAATTTAAGTTTTAAACATGTCTAAACTTTATATACGTAAATGGACTTTGTGGGTATGTTCTCTGGAAGCCATCACGAGACTAAACTCGTCCACTTGGGCCACCAAGTGGTTTAAAAGGCTTGTTGCATATGCTAAATGCAACCGTGATTCCTACAAAAGTGAGTTAGGTTTGTATTTCTTGTACACTTCATAATTCTTGTAGAATGATTTTATGCTTTGGTTTGTTTTGTGATCACAAGAGATAAAGAGCTGGCGGGAAGACAGAGATAATCTAAAAGATTTTCGCCAAATTTCAAATCTCGAAGCAATGCTCAGAGAGTTTCTTGTCTTAATTCTACTCTTTTTTTATTTTATTTCCTTAATGTACAATAGGGACATTGTACAATTCAAGTGGGGGGATGGGAGTAGAATTAATACTTGACGTATGTTTTGCCTTCGATTTTCTAGTTTTCTTTGAAAATTATGCCAATTTTAAAAATTTTGACAAATTTTTCTTAAATAACTAGAATTAATCTTTACGGAATGCACATTATCCTTTATTATTACTTGGTGAGATTTATGCCTAATATTCCGTTTCCACCATATTACTCAAAAATCCACCAAAATATTGAGTGTGCCGGTAGTATTGTAGACTTTAGAACTTGGCCTGTACATCATTTCGAGACCTAATTAATTGATTAGCAGGAATGGATAGTTCAAGAAGGCAACACTTAGGAAATCACCCAAATAGCCTATATGTGTGTGTTTATCGACATGTTACACTGACTTGTCGACCTCCCGTGATAAACTCTTTTGTTGCACTCATTATTAGTGCAAGTTACCCCTAAATCACCTATGTTGAGCCAATCTATGTGTTCACCCTACTCTATATGTTTCGTTACACCATTTCACCTTAGCCTACCCTGTAGTATTTATTTTCTTTGTGTTGAAATCTCTTGCTACTTAAGTCCATGGTTCGGGGGGAATAGGAACGAGAATTATATGCATTCGTGGAAGACCAATTAGTTATGATCTATAAAGACCCTCCTGTATCACCACTTTCGACATTGTTTATCTCAAGTGAGGGGATGTGCGTATAATATCGGATGCTGCAGGGGCAATAATTAAAGATATAAACTCTTGTAACATTTGCATATTATGAAGAAAATAAAGAAAAGAGGGTGACACAAAAAGCCACCCATGTGCTAAAAATGTAAAGATGGTGCAAAATAAAAAAAATAAAAAATTGGAGCTAGTGGCCCATTATTGCACCAATACATCTCAGTGATTATGAAAGATGGAGCTAGTAGCCCATTGTTACACCAAGTCGCACCGATACTTACGAAGAATGGAGCTAGTAGCCCATTATTGAAGATCAGATTTTCGGACTTAAACTCTTGGACCCATGGATGGACAGTAGCTAGTTATGACAACCTTAGATTACTTTAGACTATTTGTTTTGTGTTTTCATGTTAACAACCATTAAATGTGTATCCCATGTCTATCATAACCCCTTTATCACCCTTTGAAACCATATTACCCTTGTTGCTTTCAAGAATTATTTAGACCCTAATTCTAACTAGTGTAGATTTGTGTATTATCCAAGCCTATGAAAGAATACATGCTATGACTATGCAATTGAGCGATCACCCCGAAAATGAAACACTTAGAGTAGTGGAGAGTTGAGTGACTTTTTATCCTCTTTTTGTGAGGTGTTCGGCTTTGATGTTTTCTAGCATAAGAGTTTTATAAATTCATTTCTTGAAGTTATTCTCGAGAAATCTTTTTATGAAATGTTCTAATAGGTTCTACTTGAGGGCAAGCAGAAGTCAAGTGGGGGGATATTTGATAACATCAAATATTTAATACTTTTTGGTGGCAAAATACCCTTTATATTACTTGCAAATGTTTCACTAACACTCGAAAACGAGATATTTTCTATCATTTTGTAGTTTTCAGGTGAAATGCAGGAAAGTGACAAGAAACAAGGGAAAAAGGACTCAAAGTGTAAATATTTGAAGACTGTTATGGCGTAACACCAAATATGGTTACGCCGTAATATAAATTAAGCAAGTACGAAGATCAAGGACAAGATTACGACGTAACACCATATTTAGTTACGCCGTAAACATAAATTTAGAAGGAAATCTTACCATTGATAGAGTTATGGCGTAACACCCTATATGGTTACGCCGTAACCATGAAGATCTACAAATATGGAAGGAAGATCACGTACTTTTGGACATTATTTGAAGGTTGCGGCGTAACACCATATCTGGTTACGCCGTAACAATTGCTTATTTATGGAATGTCGTGTAAGAAGGTTACGGCGTAACACATTTATAAGTTACGCCGTAACATGTTTGATAACTATAAATAGGCCTCATTCAAGCTATTCTGACATCACTTCCTCCACAGCCAATTGGAGAGGCGACAAAGGCTTCTAACCTTCAAAGAATTCCACCTAGAGTCCAAGGGAGATCACACTTTACTTACTTTATGTATTTAATTGTTCAAATACGAATACTGTAAGAATTATGAGTTTTCAATATATGATTTCTTCTATTTCTTGTTGTGTTTCCGTTACCATGAGCGGATAAGCACTTAAAGTGCTGGCCTAGTTATGTAATTACTGTTGTTATTATGTTTGTTTCCTGTTAGATTATGGTTTCGTTAGATATTCCTTGACTATCGTGTAACCCTGGGTTTTGGTAGTACAGGTAGTTTGGACCTGGCTTGCCCCATTATTAGATTATCTAGTCAATATGGGATCCAACGGGTACTAGGGAGGATCACTAACTCCTTACCTAGTGTAGGAACTAACCAGTCACCGCACTCATTACTCAATTTACTTAAAAAGCACTGGAACTCTTTCAGAGAGGGTTAATAATCTGCATAGGTTATTAGATAAGTTTTAGGAATAGTTGGGATTAATCACTGCAACCTGAATAACCTACCTCCCAGACGATTTGGGACTGATTCGGAATCGCAGGAAGTATAGGATAGACTATATATGCATATTCAAGTCTATCGACCTTAGAAACCACTAATGAAACCATAGTTTAACATTGCACAGGAAAACGTTTTCATAACAATAGTAATGAAGTAACTAGGTTAGCATGTTTTCTCTCTTGATATCTCTAACTCTTTTAATTTCCTGTTATTTATTTTATTGTTATTTATTTCAAATCAAAAACCATTTTATAAACGTGACATTTCAAATTAAAACTAATTACAACTTAGCTCTTGGGACGACCTCGGATTTACCATTCTATACTACCCACGATCGGGTTCTCTGCCCGTTAGTGCGTTGTCAGGTAGATCGAGTTTTATAAATTTAAAACTTGGTAAAAATATATTTTAAAATAAAATACGCATCAAGTTTTTGGCGCCGCTGCCGGGGAGCTAAAAATTAGTAATAATTTGAATTTCTGTATATATTTCCTTTTGTAAATATATTCTGCTAGTTTTTCTTGTAAGTTTTCAGATATGGAAGATGATGTAGACATCAGCGCGCTCACCATGGAGCAGTACATAGCTTTGATTCCAGATGACATTAAACCAGGCATAGTGAACCCCAAGATTGGCGATGACGTCGAATTTGAGATAAATGCAAACTTTATGAGGGAATTAAGACGCAAACTTTTCGCAGGCACCGATGATGAAGACGCTTACGAACATGTGCGTACGGTATTAGAGATTGTGGATCTCTTCCACTTCCCTGGCGTCACTCACGATGCAATTATGCTTAGGGTATTTCCAATTACACTCAAGGGACGAGCCTTGAGATGGAAAAACAGGCTTCCAGCAGGGACAATCACTACATGGGATCTCCTTAAAAAAGAATTTATTTGGAGATATTGTCACCCTTTCATAACTGCCAAGAAATTAGAAGAAATCCGCAATTTCAAGCAAGAAGTGAGACTGTTGTAATAGTAAACCCACATTGTCTTGCTATGTTTCATAATGTTTAGTATCCTAAGATGAAATACAATAATGAAAGTTAAGTTTAGTAACTTAGGCGAACTTTTTGGGAAAGTATAGTAACTTCTTTGTATAATAACCCTAATTTATAGATGTGAATAGTGATTCGGATGAATAGTGTCTGATGAACAGTAAACGTTTTTTTGAAATCATAGAATGGAAACAGCTTTGATACCAATTGATACAAACCGAATCAATAATAAGATAGAAGAACAATAACGATAAATAAAGATAGGTGATCAACTCTCGAGAGACCGATCTCTCTTCCAATAATGATACTAAATAACTAAACCATTCATATAATTCTCCATAATAAGAATACAACCCTAATGCCCTATTTATAATAAAAGTTTTCCTAGACTTAACTTGTTGACTAAGATAATATAATAAAGGAAACTAGCTAAATATTAATAAGGAAAATACTAGAAGGTTCTTATCAGTTTTATACACAATAAACACCTGCAAAATCTTTTAAAATCTTCTAATGATACTCACTAATACCTATAGTAAGCATCCCATTTAACCGAATAGTACATTTCCCATACTCCAGTCTTTGGAATGTTTGCGACAGTCTTTCTTTTAGTGTTTTTTGGAACCAATGTTGCGACGACAACTTAGTCTCGACACCATTACCATTGTAAAACAAGAACCACCCCATCTAACCGCAACAAATTTTGGAAACAAAGTACATATTTCGACATAAGTTTTATGTCGAATGTATCCATGCACATTTTTGTGTTCTTATCATACAAAAATTATCTAAAGAAACAAAGTATTTCAACCATTAACAAATAATAATTAAACTCAAATGATTGCCCAAACTATCTTTATCATGTTATCACATGCATAAGTTTAATTTGGTTTCCACAAGCATTTGGTTTCATTAAATATGCATAATTCATAGTTTAAAAGATTGTTGTTTTTGCAGTATGCAAAGTAAAGTAATTTTGTTGCATCATCTTGTGCCAACAAAAAGAAGTGAATCACAAGTATCGAGCCAAATAATATAGTTTACCTATTGAGGAATGAGGACTCGACCTACAACATGAAAATAACTTGAGAGTCATCTATACACACTTTCTAGTCAGCTAGAAAGCGAGTCACAAAGCAACAACAAGAAACACTTACGCCTTCATACTTTTTGAGTAAGAATGAGCACAACGAGCAACCTAAAGTTGCAACAGAGACATAATCAGTTGTTGAGAAAAACAAATCAACATCTTGCACCATCAGGAACATGAAAATACATCAACATAACCGATCTCTATAATTTTTTGTAACAACACTAAGAAAGCAAAAACAATTAAATCGAACTGCACGGGATTGGGTAACATGTCCTTTTAAAGTACAAACGTCACCCTGTAAAGTTGATGAGTCTACAACCGTGCACCCAGGATTAATACAGTTCAAGCACACAAATCTTGAGCAATAACAACTATTGTTTGTAACACAATGGCGGTAGAATAGAAAACGAGTAGCAATAAGCAAACAACACAATGTTTTTAATGCATGTTTGGGTAAATATTATATATTCAACTAAAAGGAGCCTTTTGTATATGTTAGAGTTAGTAATAAGGGCCAAGCCCATTAGTTAACCTAGCTTAGCCTTCAAGCTAAGCAAAGCTTATTTATACTCGTGTAGTTTTAGTCTTTTATTATCAGTTTAATAAAACCATTAGTTAAAATATCGGTTGCTCTTTATCATTGTTTACATGGTATCGGAGCTATGAGGGTTTCGATTTCAGTTTTGCTATAATTAAGGTTTGGATTTTAGTTTTGAAAAAAGGTACCTGTGTGAGTACCAATATGGTTCTAGATCATCCGAAATCATGTTAATCGAATCTCACCTTCTACGTTTTCTAGATATCTATTCTTTGCGATTCCGACTAGAACCCTGGTGAGATCTAGTAATCAGATCTCACCTCCTATGTTTTCCAAATATGTATTCTTTGTGATTCCGACTAAAACCCTGGTGAGATCTAGTCTGATCTGTGAATTTATGTTTTTTCAATTTGTGTGGTTACTATTTGGTTTCTGATTTAGTTTGAAGGTTTATATTCTTTTGTTTGGAAGTGTCAAAGTTTCTTGATTTAATTCTCAATTACGGTTAGTGACAAGAAAAGTGATGATGCATCTGGTAGTGGTGGTTCTGTTATTGATGGACTTCCCATAGTGACTAAGATTACGGATATCAAACTTGATGGCTCCAACTTCTTTGCATGGAGCAAGACCGTTAGTATCTATCTACGTAGTATCAGAAAAGCTTTTCATATTAAAGATAATCCTCCTACGGATGAGACTAAAGATCAATGGTTGCAGAATGATGCTCGGTTGTTCTTGATAATTAGGAACTCTATTGAACCATATGTCATTCCTTTACTTGATCATTGTGAGTATGTAAAGGAATTGATAGATTATCTTAATTTTTTATATACGGGATAGAAGAATATCTCTTGGATATATAGTGTGTGTAAGGCTTTTCATGGTGGGTAACAACAAGATCTTTCACTTACTGCTTATGTTATGGAATTCAAGAAAATGTATGAAGAATTGAATTCTCTTCTTCCTATAAGTGCTGATGTGAAAGTGATGCAAAAACAAAGGGAACATATAGCTGTAATGAGCTTTCTGACTGGCTTGCGACCGGAATTTGATTCTCTTAGATGTCATTCTTGAATGAGTCTGAAATTCCATCCCTTAAAGATACATTTGCTTGAGTTATTCATAAAGAGACTTTACACTCTCCTCATTCATCGGCTTCTAATAGTGCTCTGGTTAGTTGTGGTGGATTTCAAGTTGGTTCTAGGAATGGTAATAGTGATCGAGTTGGTGATTCCTAAGGTTTTAATTCTGGTGAGGTTGAGTGTTATTATTGTCATAATTAGGGCATACCACACGTAATTGCAAGAAACTCTTAGCTAAGAAAAAGGGTCCATCTGCACGTACTTCGACCACTTTTAATAAAACAGTCACCATTTCTGCCAAGGAATATGCTCGTATTAAAGGTTCTGTGAATGTCAATTCTTCGACTGCTGCTACTGCTATTGCTGGGACAGAATCTGTGAAGGTATATGGTGACCAAGATTATTGTATCTGGTGACCAAGAGAATTATTGCTCTTAATTAATTTGTTACTTTTTGTTGATGACCAACTTACTTTTTTTTATTTGTACCGTAATAACCAACTTATTTTTTTTCGTACTCATTACACCCAGTACATTCAAATTTTGTTCGATATCACCAATATGACCATAAAATGACTATATTACCCTTGTCTTCTATAACATATTTACAATCATAACTTTTTTTAAATCTTAATTTTTTAAAAAGTACTTTAACAAAAAAATATTTTTACGTTATTTTTAGTAAAAAACTTAATTTGTTTTTACAAATTTTTTTTTTTAAAAATCGCACTTTTTAAAATCTTAATTTTTAAAAAGAATTTAAATTTTTTTGTACTTTTTAAAATTTTAGTTTTTTTCAAAAAAAAAAGTTAATTCTTTTCTACGAAAAAAATTAGATTTTTATAAAAGTTAAGAAAAAAATAAAAAAGTAAAAAATATTCGAAGTAAAAAGTAAAAAAGTTTTAACTTTTTTATTTTTTCTTAATTTTTTTTTTAAATTTAAAAAGTACGATAAAAATTAAAATTATTTTAAAAAATTAAGATTTTATAAAGTCCGAAATTTTAAAAAAGAATAATTACTTATCAAAGTACGAAATTTTTAAAAAAGTAATTTTTTAAAGTACAATTTTTTTTTTAAAAACCCGTACTTTAAAAAAAATATTTTTTGTTAAAATACTTTTTAAAAAATTAAAATTTAAAAAAATTATGATTGTAAATATGTTAAAGAAGATAAGTGTAACACCCCCAAAATCAGGTAGCAGCGGAATGGTAACAATGGGGTGCTACGTCAAAGTACAATAATCAAGATATATGAAACGACCTTAAATGGACGTTTTAAGATAAGATTTCATTCGATGCCATAGCAAAATATCAGAGTTCATACAGGTCTCATATGTTTTAAAAGACATAAACATTTCAAGTACATATTTAATTAAACAAAAGCTTCATAATACCAAAAGATGACTTAAGTTTTTAAAGATAATAAAAGTTGCATAGACTTTAGATAAAATACAGAATCCGTCTTCATTGATATCCGCCACGGCTCCCGTCCAATCTTCATACCCTAGGACCTGAAATTACATGCTAAAAGTCAACACAAAGGTTGAGTGAAATCATAGGTTTATCGGTAAAAAGGGTGGACCACAAGATCGAAGTAATAGTAGACTCTGAAACACATTCAATAGTCCAAAACGTTTATTATTGCACTAAGCTCATGACCCCGAAGCCTTAACTAGATTTGTGCCCCAATCAGAATATAAGATGCTTGCCAACAACCTAACACCTCTCAATGTTAAATGCACCTTGATCAAACTAGTGACCCAAGGAAAGGTGGGGATTGTCAGTCCCGATAGATCTATCCATAACACTCGCGCTTACTACAATAGCAATTAACGGTTCATGATAAATAGGGACTTCACGGCAATAAGGTAACTTAGCAATAATATTCAGGCAGTAATCTGGATAGCATACACTTTGTAAACACTTTGAAAACACTTAGAAAAACACTTGTGTCCAATAGTAAAACAAGCAATGTAATTCACCTCGTAGATTTTGTAAAACAATCACGTAGTAAAAAGGGGGCTATGAACTCACCTCGAGTGAATGGAAATCAACAAGTATTCACAATAGAAAAATGCGTCACGAAGGAATCCGAAGGCAACCTAATCTAATATAGGTCGTATAAGTACTAAACACTTTGATTATTTATAGGTCGTATAGCTCATCATACTATCGTTCGGGCTATCATAATTAAGAGGTCATGTAGTGACGTATGAGGAGCTAGGACACTTTAAATCGTAAATCCAACAACTCGTCGATACGCCACCCCGAAGAGGCCTCATTATGAAACTCCCTAGTAATATAGTACTTTGATTAACTAATACCACATATAATTCTATATAGCTACATCACCATCTAATCGTTTTAGTGAAATCATATTTATAAAGTAAAAACGTTTATAAGTATACTTTAGTAAAACTGGCGTAGCTTTCTCGTTTTAAGTTCGTTTCTTTCGTTTCTTATAGATTTAGTTATCGTAAATGTCGTAACTTATTCGTTTTAACTCCGTTTTTAGTGATTCTTTCGAGTACGTTCTCGTATTTAAAAGTTTTATCATATTAATGATGTTTTAAAAATATAAGTTTCTGTGGTGAATAGTAATTTTTATAAAAATAGTTTTATAAAAGTATATATTTAACGTAAACTTGAAATCGTCGTATCTTTTTCGTTATAAATTGGTTTTTCGAGTTTCTTATCATTTTGGAATCGTCATGAGGTGTACTATCTTTCTAAAACATGGTAGGGCTGTTACCAAGTCAAAAGTCGAACCAAAACAGTAGGTTTTGAAGTTGTTGATGAAATGTGTTTAAAACTTGATTTTAAGACTTTTTAGGTTAACAACTTTGTTACAAGTACTTTACAAAATTTCATATCTTATGTCTTACATATAATTAGTTCATAGTTTGTCCTTGTGTTCAAATAGTAAGTCCTATAATCTCTCTTTTAATCACAACTTTATTAAAGAAACCCTA